>OZ007522.1:10472429-10547654 GCA_963931895.1 Eupithecia pulchellata
TTATACGTGGATAAAACGCTTTTATAGGAAAATAAAGCGTTCCCGCAGCGGGATATCGCACTTTATGACGGCGGTTTACTGAAAGTTGGCGATGCTATGCGCTGGTAATTGGTTCACGCCCGTCTCATCGAGGAGCATAGCACTGCGGGGTAAGCTTTTGCTGAAACAGAAAAGTTATCATTTCTTTGACGAAGCTTTAAAAATGCCACACTTAGTCTATAAAGGTGATCTGTGTTGGTTTAAATGTTTGCTATCCCAAGTCAAGCTACTGAAAGGGTGTGGCAGAAATTAGGCTTACTTAGGGTAGGTATGGGGGAAGTACCTACTTCCATAATGAAATAGGTCAAAATAATACGGCATAGGCTATTTATTTATTTATTTCGAAACACTAGGTACCTATAGCTAGAATGGAATAACAATAGAGAGATAATAGGTAGGTACTTATCTATAGGTACTTACCTACTAATATTATAAAGAGGAAAGAATTGATTGTTTGTTTGTTTGAATTGAATAGGCTCCGAATCTACTGGACCGATTTGAAAAATTATTTCGCCATTAGAGTCCTAAATGTTCTGTGATGAACATAAGATATAGAATATTTTAAAAAAAATAGGTTCCGCATGAAAATGGTTTTTTTTTAATACCGTGCAGAGCCGGGGCGGACCACTAGTAATATAGATAGAAGCCATGATGAAAAATATTATTAAGTAGGGCATTCTGCCCTCTGGTGTGACGGCTTTAGATATTTAGGTAATAGATACTTATTTAATTGTATACTAACTATAATTTTTATATTCTGTAGTTTTTATACAGTACCTATTAGGTACCTACTGTCATTTTCTTTCTTAATAAATTAGGTAAATACTTTAAAAAGTGATAAAAATAATAAATTTTTATCACTTTTTATGAAAATAGAACATAAGTAGAGAAAAAAAATATCTAGAAAGGATTTTTATAGGTGACAATTATGAATGTTTAGCGGGTTAACTACGAACCAAGTTTGTGTGAGAAAACCAACGTTTCATCCTTTACCGAATGAAACGTCGGTATTAAGTGATAAAACGTTGGTTTTCTTCCAACAGAAACTACAATAGATTTTTATAGATAGTCATGATATGATGGTACCATTTTTCTAATAATTATGGGGTACTCGGATAAGTCTGTAAAATAACAAAGGCAGCAAAACCTAAAAGTTGTATGAGTTATCATATCAATCGCCAATACTTAGGTAGGGTAGGGCGGGTCTAGTTGAGCAATTTTTCACTTCAGCGGATATAGCTCCTCAACGATAAGTCTCAATGGGTTGTTACGCAACCTGATGGATTAGTAATTTATCCTTTTGCAAAAGTGTCATAGTAATTAACTTCTTATGAGTTGGATTTAAGAACTACAGCGGTTTAAATGCAGAAAGTCAAGCATGCTCAACGTACCCCATAGGTGAGGTAAGTTGAGAAAGGGTATGGGGTAAGTTGAGCAGTTAGAATGTCTAGCCAAACCATTTAATGTTAACGGGTTTAATGTTAACTAGAGATGAAATAAATTTTTTGTTTGACAATCAACTCTTTATTTATAGTGACATAACAACAGAAATTTCCTTTGAATAATTAATTGGAAATAGAATCAACAAAACATCCGGAGCTTTCTTAAAATATTAATGAGATCTTACTTAATCTATAACTTAATCATCGTTTTCACTGTTGCGGTCGTGCGATGAGTACCCCTGCCGTGACTCCTTCTTTTCTCTATAGGATGCTTATGCGTGCGGGGAATAGTTTTCGAGATATTTCGATTGCCCAACTTGCCCCTATGCTCAACTAGACCCGCCCTACCCTACTTAACTATTATAAGTACTTATATATTATTATATTCCTAGGGTTCTAAGCCCCCGATAAAAAGAGAGATTTTTAGTTTACTCCTTAGGAATATTCTAAGTAAAATAATATTAAAAAAAAATTATTACAGATTAATTTCGTCAAAATAGCTTCAAGTTAAGGTGGATCGTCTCATGATGGCGCAAGATTCTTATTCTTTTGTGAATAAACTTTAATTCACTGATATTTTTGGAATATTTAGAAAATAAGAGATGAGGGCCCAAAACCAACATATTCGCAAATTCTTCAATAATAAAAATGTTTTTAAGTTGTTTTTCATTATGTTTTACAATAAGTAGACACTTGGTTTGTCCGAAGCAAAGGGCACCATGGGTTCGTTGAAAATGGTTTACATCAGTTCTTGAAAAATCCACCAAACTTTTACTACGGTTTTTTTGAGCAAAAATCTAATACTCTTTTCCATGTCGGTTTAATAATGATTCTAACTACTGTATACAGAATGATCCCATGAAAATTTGCTCCCGTACACTGTTTTTGAATTTGTCTACTAAACTACGAAAGTTATAAGTGTAAAATAGATTACAATTTTGTTTGCAAAAGTTTGAAAAATTTATAACCCAAACCACATCCCAACAATAGGAGCAATAGTTTTAAAAAATTATACACACTAATAAGCACCAAATAATAAGCCAAGTTAAATTATGTAATTTCTTAAAAAAGATTTTTTAACAAATTACATAATTTTGGGAAATCTACGAACAAGCTAAAAACAACAGAAAATAAAATCAAATCAAATTCGGTATAGGACCTTCTGTCCTATGGACCTAATTAGCTATAGGACTTATCTTCTGTTCAAAATCTAATCTCTTTTTCACCAGCTTACACAACTACATACCAAATGATTGTATCACGGTTGCATCATGCCAATTTGGATATCGAACAAAGACGGGCAATTAAACTAGTATTGTAGAGCTTCGGTAAAAACAAAGCAAGTCTTCCTGATAATCAATAATTATTGCAATTAGCGTATGATCAGCAAGTAAATGACGACCGATATGACGCGGTGGGCAAAGTTCCGCATGCTAGGCAGGTGGTTGCGGGTTCGACTCCCAAATGTTTCTTCGATCTGCAGATATAATATTGTTCCGGGTGTTCTGGTTGTTTTATGTTTAGTAAAAGTATATATCTCAAACAATTTTTACATAGATATATTGTTTTAGCCCCAAGGTAAGCATTGTTAGTATTGAGAGTACTAATTGACACAATATATTACACTGATAGACAATCTTTACTTTACACAGAAAACGACCAGAATGCCAAGTAGTTGCAGATCCCACAAACATTTGCCCCGAGGCAGGAACTGAAGCCGAACCGAATCCCTCCAGCGTCAAACGGAACTTCGCCCTCCGCGCCACAGAGGTCGCTATATTTACACATTTGAGATTATTCTGCAGTCGGTACCGGCACCAGCGACACAATTATGTCATCCGACACATCATTTAGTTACGTGGGAATCATTGCGTTTTTCTCCCTCGTTTATTTAGATGAATCCAATTAAGAGCGGTAAAATGTGAGAACTATCATTGGCAATTAATCAAGATTGATCTAGGTTATCTACGTTCCTATTCAGCTGGCAATACTAACACAATTTAGAGAAGAGCTTCCTTCTGCCTGTTTATGCAGGCGTTTTTCGAATTCGAAAATAACCTATAAGTTAATCATATTTACCTCTCTAAATTCGATTATAAATTTATAACCGTTGTTAGGATGGTAGGTACTGGCTATTTTTGTAATGCAACACAAAATAACTAATATAGTACTAACCTTTGCTAGCAAGGAAAGTTACAAGTTAAAATAATTAAATTAGGACTAGTATTTACAATTTAAACGATTAAGCTAACTGCAAACTATTGCCAAAAAATTACAGGTAGCTCAACTGATATCAATACCAGTTGGAAGCACCCCAAGCAAATGATGGCTGCATTGCCTCGCCGTATGGCAATGACGCTCCGCTGACCAGTTCTCGGGTCACACGCCGCTTCGACCAGACGCTCAATATTTTTTTCAAAAATCCGGAGAGCATCGTAAAATTAAATCTGCCTATGATATCCTTAAAAAGGTATCCTATGAAAATCCATTCCGTCTTTCTATTATTAAAATATCTGCGTGAAAAATACTCTGTCCCTGTGAAGCCTGAATACTGAAACGCAGCAAAGTATATAACGCAGCACATCCAAAATGACGAAATTCTAACAGCTTTTCATAAAAACTGTCAGAGAATCGCGACTTGAAATGTGATTATTTCTGAGGCGAGATTAAGTATTGTCAGGGGTTAGAGAGGAAAAGTAGTCCTAAAGGTACGGAAAGCAATATAAGTCTTAGTTAAAAATCCCGTTACTTAGCAAGAAAACCCGATCATTAGTCCTTATGTCGTTACCTAAATAAAATAATCAATAGCAACCACACCAAAATTTATACATAATTGGTAGGTATCGAATAATTTCTTCGAAAAATTAGGAAGATATAGAACATGAAAGGTTCGCCGATAATAGTTATGACCCTTAGTAACTATAGGCTCGTTGATAACTTTAGAACTTCAAAACAACTTCACGATTTCCTAGTAAATCGATAAACGAAAAACCACGCGAGATTGATAACGGAATTGTCGGTAATTGTAATATTACTAAACTTTTTAAGTATATCGTTGTCCAATTTTTTTTAGATTAAGCTGGAAGTTCTTTTAATTATACCACTGATACTCGTAGTAACTATGAAATATCAGCGCACACGCATGACGTCACAGAACAGAACATTATTCTGTTTAACAGAGTGATTTCCATTTTGTATCAATATCAAAACCGAAAGTTTGAAGCATAACTCGGCAGCACCGCTACCGCACAAAAATGAGTGTTCAAATGTGGGCCTAAGTGTTGTCATCTTGAGATACACTTTATAGTGACAACCTAGCCTCTCGTCGGTTACCTACGCCTTCTTAACCGCTGTGGTCATTGGTGGAACAGATTTAAATATACATATCTAAAACTATCTATAACTCTCGCAGTCTTACACAAACAATTCTAAATTCGCTTTACTGTAACCTAACAGTAATTGCTTTGCTTACGCGTTTTTTTCCGCTCGGCCGGTGTTCATTAATAGTCTTTGGTGATGCTACTGCTATTCAAATTGTGATACTCGTACACGAGCCGACAATGTCTTCATGGTAACTATTAACTAGGTATTAGAGTAAATACTCTTTTTTTAATAATTTTTTGATGCCTATGTCCCTATTTTTCACGTAGGACTTAGTTTTATGAAATAACGTTTGAGATATTGGAAAATAGCACTGTAAGTCAAATTGAATTAATAAACTCCTAGTCAGACCTTTTTTCGCAGAGCATCATCATTGCCATACAGCGATGCATTGCCGCCAGCGTCTTGGAGACCACTAAAAGTTGCTCGTGTAAACTCACCTTTACGCATTTTTTTCTGCTCGGCCATTAGAGATCTTTACGAGCTGCAATAAGCAAGTGAGTCGCATGATATAAACATTAAAGTTTTTTGCAGTTTTAATGCTTGCATGCTCTGAAGATGATTAAAAATCTTCCGTTTAGATTGTTCATCTTTTTAATTTTAGCTTCTAAATTAAAAAAAAGTTTGAAAAAAGTATATCCTACAATTAAGGAGAAATATTATGGGATTATGGGCAATAGCCCCCACATAATGATGCCATCTATGGCGCTCATTAGGGGAGGCCTATGTCCAGCAGTGGACTATTATAGGCTGGTGATGATGATGATGATGAAGGAGAAATATATGTACGATCAGCCAGATATTTGTCAGGGTGTTATTTTCTATGTACCTATTATAAAAATATCTAAATATCAGTCTTCTTATCCCCAAACCATCGAGGTTTTTATGGGTATAAAAACCTCGATGGTTTGGGGCTAGAAGATGCTGTGTGGATTGTCGATCCTTATTTATTTATTTAATTATTTATATATGGTATTTTGCTACAATTTGTATGAAGAAATAGACAATACAACAAAAACTACAATGCAATGCAAAAACTACTTGATATTAATTTTAAAGATTATTCTTCAACTCCTAAAAATCCAACTCATGTTATCATACTTATCAAAATCGCTCGTAATTACTTGTTTCATTAAAACCAACAGTGTGCAATATCATGAAATAATGTAATTAAAATGAGCTCCATCAAGCACTAAGCAGACGCTTCCTGCAAGATAAGATACATTGTGCCACAATGATGCTCTGTTATACTCGTTTATTGTGCCTTCACAGACCCAACTGATTACTGGGGCCTTCAACATCAACATCACCAGCCTATAATAGTCCACTGCTGGACATAGGCCTCCCCTAATGAGCGCCATAGATGGCATTATCATTTGGGGGTTAATGCCCATAATCCCCACGCTGGGCATGCGGGTTGGGGATATAATATTTTGTTCGATTCCACGCCGCTGTCTTGTCATATCTGTGAAACACGCTGGGATTGGCAATAGTGTGCCCTGACATACATTAGCCAAAATCCGTGTGGAATGTTTATAAAAACTATGTAATAAATACTAATCAAAAAAATCTACTCATTTACTTGGCGCCGAGTTTCAGAAAGGTGGTATAGGGTAAATACCTAGGGTATTTTAATAAAAAGAAAAAAAAATTACTCTAATGAGAAAAAATCTTAAAATATTTGATTAAATTAGTCCATAAATAGCAAAATATATGGAAAAGGAAAAAGTTAATTCAATTTCAATAGCTTTATCTACTTTTTAAGACCACGAAATAGTCGTCATCACATGACGACGTACCTATGACGTCATATGTACGGCTGAGTACTCTAAAAAGGTTCAAGTAACAACTGATCAGCACATTGCAACATATTGTAGCACCTACTTAACCTACTTTGTTCACACATCCAACTTACTGAGTCTGGACTACTACTGTAACTTTTTTATAAGCTAAACAGTCTCATAATTAACGTAAAAAGATTTGTGAGCGATGCGATGTGCAAAAAAGTTCTTGCTATTTTGATTCGAAAGGTACGCACACGGAAGGCATGTAATTTTTGTTTAAGCAAAACGTATTTTTTTTTTCATGTGAGAAAAAAAACTGGTTCTTGATGATGATGATAAGAGATGACCAGACAATAATAGAGGTAATATGTAAATAAAATAAACAGTGCTTAACTATTCACACAGCATCATCTAACTTTATTAAGATGTATTAAATTATTTACCTTAGCTGGGTTCTATCATATGTCTAAATATCCATTTCGATCAGGGAAATTAAAGTAGGATTTTTGCCCAAAAATTGCAAAAAGACATTGATTCCATGCCTTCCATTCCATATTCCACATCGTCTTACCTCTATTTCATTCTTTTTAGCCTTATAGCTTGTCTATGTACATAACCTATTTGATAAGTTGTTGCTATGTAAATTAATGGATATAATTATACATTATTTACATAGCAATTATAATTATACTATGGTAGTTGTAATTGTTTTATTCTACGGTTGTAATAAACGCAATACAAAAAAGATATTTTTTTAAATTTGTATTTATATTTTCTTTGTAATAAACAAACAACGAGATATAAATACAAAATCAATGAATATTATCTGCAAATCGTTCAAATACTTTTCCCGAGGCGGGAATCGAACCCGTAGGTCAGCGACGCAAGATGTTGCCTCCTTCCCCGCTGAACCGCAGCAGCCTTCAGCCACTGAGGTCAATCAATTTACATACCTACCTAAGTGTGTATTAATATACAATATACAGTTATACATAGGTAGGTACTTATAAGTTTTTTATAACAAATATTTTGTACAATAGCAAATACAAGATTCTGTTAAAATCTATTAAGCATGTCATGCAATTAAAATTATGCAAGAACAGAATATGCAGACCACGGAAATGATTTCTACTGATTTCTACTCTAGAAGCCAGAACACAAAAGTTTCCTACACCTTGATGGTATCTATTCCTTCGTCACAGACGACTGCAAAATAGTAAAATACTACAACATATAATAGGTTCGTAGTTAACCCGCTTACATTCATAATGAATTCATCAAACTACGATAGTTTTTATAGTAAAATACTAATTATTAACTACCATACTGTCTGACTTCTCCTTAGCTCGGGGTTAGGGGATGCTTTGTGGATTGTCCAGCATTTTATTATATCATATATATTTATGACTGGATAGCATCTATTATATGTATATTTAATCTATGGACGTGTGACCCGAGCCGGCTGGCACAGCGCATCAGCATTGCTGTACAGCGACGCAATGCAACCAGCGTCTTGAGGACATTTCCGACTGGTATTGATATAGATTTAGCTACCTGTAGATTGCTTGCATCAGTCTGCAGCTAGCTCTATTGTTTTGGTTGTAAATACTAATTCCAATTTGATACTATTATTAAATTTATTTAATCGTGATTTCCTTCGATAATAAAGATTTTACTCTGTAGTCTTTTATTTTATAAAAGTGTTTCCCCGAGAAGTCATTTACCTTTATCTAGCAGACTCCTGCTCTAGAAATAGAGATAATCATCTTCTACAATTAAATGTTGTAGTTTAAGAGATATTACCCGGAATTGCCGTCCAAAAACAATAAAACAGAAGTTTACAGCTTCACCGACGTCTTCAGAAAGACGGCTGCATGTTCATTAACCATAGAGGAGTTTCAATATACGATGTATGTATTATTTCTGTATGTTTGTCGATTTCTCCATTTTTTATTTAACGATTTTGATGATCTTTTTGCAGTTGCAGAAAGAAAATATTAAAATTAGGTGGAGTTAATCACAAAGTGTCAACTGATTAATTTAAATAGATTCTTTACTTTGTTTACATAGCCAACTGACATCATGACATTATACATTACAGTAAAAATTGAAAATACAAATGCATGTTAGAGTTATTATATATCCATTGTTTTTTTTTTATATTATTGCTTTAAAGTACAATAACATTTTCAAAAATTGGGATACCTCTTTTATTCCCTATTTGTATCACCTCTTAAATTATCAACAGTTCTTAAATTAGCGTCACGAAAATGACGTCGGCCGTTTCTGTTAAGCCCTCTTGCCATCTGCCATTTTCAATGAGAAGAGCGATCCGACCACACGCCGCTATACAGTTACTAAATGACATGTTATTAAACGTAACTCTCATAACTTTACTTTCCACGATTTTCTCTTATAATGGCAGTTTTATTACTGAAAATTAATTATCTGACTCTAGCATTAGAGGTTGAAATCAAAGAGTCTCAAAATTATTTAATTGGTATTTAGAAGTCACAGGCTGGTAGAATAGCTGGCTATTAACTGAATGGGATATTGTCTTGGCAGGAGGTTAAATATTTAAGTTAATTCGATCAGATTCTGTAGATCAAAATAAATTCTGATCTTAGTAAGAAAATTAATAACAATTTTTTTTTTAAATATTAGGTTTGAAAGACTTATTCTCACTTATTTCAAAGTTAAATTAATTTATTAGTTAGTTAATAGTTAATTTTCCTGAAAAAGGGCTCGACACCTATTTTTTTGTCAATACTTAAAATCATTTAGAAATTTCTTCTTAATACTTAGCCACGTTTTGTCTGCGAATATCGACGATAATATAAAATTTAACATCTTTACAAACATAGCTGAATATTTAAAATTAATAACTTTTATCGATAGTGCTACAGCTATTCCTAGTAATCTACCTCGACACCGGAAACGGCACAGACATGTGGCAACAGTGAATGCGCAACAAAATAATGAACAAAAGTCATAATCGCGATGCTCCGATAAGCCGGCGGTTAGAGTAAACGCACTTTTTACGTTAATTAAACTTAGTTCTGTAAACGATGATGGCCTCTTTAACTATTAGGTGTACTGTTAGAGCTTTTTACGGTACGCTGGGCCCGGGTTTTACAGTCAGGTGTGGGCCAGTAGCGCTATTGTGAAGATATGAGATTTTAAACATTATCTACTACATTATCTACTTCTATACTAATATTGTAGAGGAAAGATTTGATTGATTGTTTGTTCGTTTAAATTGAATAGGCTCCGAAACTACTGGAACATTTGAAAAATTCTTTCACCATTAGAATCCTAAATTTTCAGTGATGAACATAGGCTCATAGAATATATTCAATAAGTTAGGGGTCCGTATGAAACATTAAATTTTTGTTAAATAATTTGCGAAGCTGGGGCGGACCGCTAGTTACATATAAATAAGTTGTGGATTTACTACCATTAATGGAGCTGTTAATAAGCAGCGTCCTACAAAACTATTATTTTGTTAACTGGCTAGGTTTAGTTAGTTAGGTTAACCTTTAGGAGAGGCCATACACTTGTACTATGACTATTGTAGCACAATTGAATAGGTAATACAAGTACCTAGTACCTATTCAATTAAGTATGCTTTCAAATTTTCAATTAATCAGCTAAACTCGAAAGATATCGTCACGGGTCTGGTATGTAAATATGTTGTTATTAAATGTAGATCAATGTAGGTAAACAATGAACATGTGCTTTAAAAAAGTGGACAGACACGACAGAAAGCGAGTAGGTACATAAAATACAAATGATTAAGCATATATGATAGAATTAATTTCGGTCAACGAATAAGCAACGCCATCCAACACGGCCATGCTGATAATATGATTATCATATTATAAGTGTAAATATATCGATACCTCTGGGCTCACTTGGCGTAAAGGACAAAAAGCGACTTTACAGGAGACGCAAAAAACAAAAAAAAAAGTTTATTTTGACAGTAGTTTTTTTGTTTATGATGCTATTTAGACGAAACCTAGGAAGAAAGTACTTAGAATTTCTGGTACTTTCTAAAGCTGTGTTGATAAACTGCCCTAGTGTTATGTGTACTGAAATAAAATACCTATACGACCATAAAATTACAAAGAAATAACCTATACACCCCAAAAAAATCAGTGTATGCAAGCACCTTAGGGCGTAAAGCTACTTTTGATGTTCAAAACTGTACAAATCAAGGTTGTAATTGATAAATTTAAAAATTTTGAGGTCGTAAAGGATTAATTATTAAGCTAATTAATTAATTAATAATGTTATTTTTCTATGTATTGTGTAATATAGTTGCTCTTTCCTTTTAAGTTTAATGAAATGATATTTCTCTATAAATAAAACATAAGATTGAATAAAATAAAATTGTTTATTACAATTTCTAAGGTTTTTTACGGAATCAGAACACATAATAATAAATATTCACTGGTATTTATCGCGTTTCTTTACAATTTTTTTCAGACACTAACAGATTTACATTGTCGTGGTCATGGAATGATTGAATTTCTGGATCAACTAATTCAGCGATGCGGGAAGAGCATTTTTGTATTTTTTTTACACAAAACGCGCTGCATTCGCTACGCAAAGTGGTAGCTCCAGTACTCCACACATCTCGTGACCACGGCAGAGTGTAAACCTAATGAAACTTAGGAAAAAATAGGTAGATAAACGCGATAAATATCCTTGAATATGTAAACCTAATGAAACTTAGGAAAAAATAGGTAGATAAACGCGATAAATATCCTTGAATATGTATTCTGTGTTGCGTCTTTTTCATTGAGAAATGCAGTCCATGTCTAGAGCTACATAACTAGCGTCCAAGATATCTTCACATGTCTCAGAATAAGTTTGATGAGCGTTAGAAACTTCAGCTGCTGTAGAAGGTAAGTTTGATGGTTGCTCAAGAGACTCGCAAGAAGTAGCATCAGATTCATCGTTATAATTTTCAGGATGCAAGTACAAAATCATTGTAGGTAGTATCCGTAGATAAAGCTGGCGTTAGCGATGAGATGGTCGGTTGCTGGAGAGATTGCATATAAGAAGTAGCATCCGAGCTATTTTTTGTGTCTCGTAGCAAGCAAAATGTTAGAAAAGGTGAATGGAGAGACAGTAGCTCAATTTGTGATTGAATGTTTAGAAAATATGTGGGAAGACTCTTATGAAGCCAAAGTAGGAGATGTTTTGGTATTATGTTCTGATAGCGTAGCATATATTATGTTGAAAGCAGGAAGAATTTTAAAAAACTATTTGCTTACTATGATGCATGTAACCTGTTTAGCACACGCTCTTAATCTCGTTGCACAACAAATAAGGTCAGAATTATGTGGATGTTGATAGGTTAATTTCAAACGTAAAAAAGATATTTTTACAGGCTCCCAATAGAGTAAAAATATTAAAGGAAATGTTTCCGAACATGCCATTACCACCAGAACCTGTCATAACAAGGTGGGGTACATGGCTAGAAGCAGTCTCGTATTATGCCAAAAATTACGAACATATTAAAACTATTGTAAGACTTCTTAGAAGCTCTGAAGCTTTATCCAAAAAGGCACGCTAAAGCTGTACTAGAAAAAGAAACTTTAAAAACCGATTTAGATTATATTGACGAATATTTTAAAATCATTCAAATTTCATTAAAACGATTACAAAAGTCTAATTTATTGTTAACAGAATCTTTCCAGATATTTAACGAAACAAGAATTATTCTAAGCTGGTGTTCATCTGAAAGGGTCAAAGTAAAACTAGAAAACGTTATGGCCAGAAATCCCGATCTAGATGCATTAAGAGATATTTGTGAGAATTTAGAAAAAGAATCATGAAAATGAATCTTTGTCATACTATAAACAAGTACCTATAACTTCAGTTGATGTTGAAAGGTCCTTCTCTACCTATAAATGGATCTTAAGTACAAAAAGAAATCGTTTAAAGATTGAAAATATGGAAAAACTCATGATAATTTATTTTAATACTTCACATGAAAATACATCTGATGGTGACAAAGAAAACTCCATTCCTGATGGCGATGAAACATTTAGTTATTCAGATTAGCTATTCAGACTGACTAATTTCTACATCAACTGAAATAATATTCTTCTGTGTCTCTTTACATTTGGTTACTTTCATAATAATTTGTGTATGAAGAACACCAACCAACATTTCATCCCTTTCTGAGAACCTCCATCAGGGTGAGGGGTTCTAACACAAACTAGATTCGTAGCTTATATTTATAATGAACAACGAAACACGTCGAGGTTTTTTAATTTGTCTCAAAGAATCGTTAGTAGTTAGGCTTTAATAAAATTCACAAAGTAATTACAGACATTTCATGTTTTGTTTTGATATCTCTAGGTTGTATAAAAGAAAATAATTCTCTAATGTAAGGTTACCTTTGTAAAAGTATTTCGAAAGTATTAATTGTTCTTTACGACCTAACTAAATAACAGTAGGCATTATTTAGTAAGGCCGTAATGAACAATTGATTTTTTAAATTTAAAATAGCAAGGTCGTAAAGGACAAATCATTTTTCTTATATCATTTTGCAAGGTTGTATAGGACAATTGTTAAAATATTGATATTTATGACCCAAAGTTTGTTTTGTATATTTCCTATACTACTAAGGTGACTACATTCCGATAACGTTTTGTCATTTACACCCTATTTTTTCCAAAAAATTGTGTTTTCGTGATAAAAATTCTGGGTCGTAAAGGCGTTTTTTTTGCGAATTTGAGGAAACTAAATATACAGTTCGATAGAGAATTAAAAACTAAGTAAAACTGCATTATTAACTCAATTTCGACCAAATGTCCTTTACGCCAAGTGAGCCCAGAGGTATCGATATAATAGTTGTAATTGTTTTATTCTGTACCCAACAAACAATTTGGCGTCAATTAGAGCTTATTTTAGACCTTAACGTGATATAAAGGTGCTACAGCAGCAGCAATAACAACTTTTGGCAACATAAGAGTGTAGTCTAACAAAATATTCCACTGTGAGCTATACAGCATAGTTTTAAGGGTAATAACAAGATGAGTTTAAAGGTTAAAGACATACAGCAGCAATTTGTAACGCTATAATACAGGCTAAGCATCTTGTTTTATAGCTGTAAGTGAATCTTACAACCATAGAATCTAAATAAGAAGTAAGCACTGACTACAACCCCCCAAAGTGCTATGCAAGCGCTAACGAACTCTTGCCAGGAACTAAAAGTTGTACAAAAGCAATAATTACTTATACAATGGTTATTATAGCACCAAATACCTAAAGAGGTACAATACTCTCTTATATTACTTAAAGTTGTAACAGTGGGAACATTTTTCGCTCTCATAGAACTTCTAGTGCCTAATGTCACTTCTGTATAGGTTTAGGTAGAGTAATAGATCTCAATACCTCTTCTGTAACCCTTATTTGTTCACTTGTTGATATCAGAGCAATGGCGAAGTGATAGTAGGTACTAGAAGTAGTCAAGCGGGAGTTTTCTGCGAAAATATCAATCTGGGTCCCGTACATAATTTTTTAAATAATAAATCAAATTAAACACAATATTTCAATCACATTTCTTTTATTCTTTTTTTACAAAGTAAATTAACTTAGTTTTTCTTTAAATGAATCATATTCAAATATATTTATTTATCACACTGAATCCTTATATTTGTCATTTAAAAACTATAAAGCAAAAAAATTATCTGATAAAGATTCATGAAATTCAGCTTATCATCAAGATTTATAGTAATAAATCAATAAAAATATAGTCAAGATCAAGAGGTTATTAATTTGTATCATATCATTCACAATCAGACCTACAGCTTGTACTAGTAGGTCTCTTTTGCAGAGGCCGCCTTCCGACTTATCAAGTCCTTTATCAACATCATCTTTCTCTTTGTTTTTTTTTTTGTCAAGTTTTACACGTTTTCATATCGTTATAACAAAAAATCTAATTCGCGTTCAGCTTCTGCATAAGTTGAAATATTTCTTCTTTTTACTTGACACTTTATTCGTCGCCCATCAAGTTGTAGTAAGGTGTTTGTGGATTTTACAAGTTTTAACACATTGCATTTAGGCCATTTTAGTACTATTATTATGTTTCCATGGATCCGATGGAGCATGCAGTGCACAGCACATATTTTCCTTTTTCTATAGTTTGTACAATTGTTGTGTACGGCATTCTGAAATTAAAATACAAGTTATTTCATGACGTCACTGAAAAGAGGAGATGAAGGAGGATGAAGGAGATGAATGAGAGGAGAGAGAAAAGATACAGTGAATAAAATATATGCATAAAATTGAATCTCCTATGCCGGCATCCTATCATAAGTACTTATAAGCCTAACACAGAAATCTATATCTGATTTCTAAATAATTGATAAATTTTAAACATAAACATAATATAAAGGACCTTTTTCTAATTTTTGAGTGGTTTTAAAGTAGCAGTATGCGTTACTTTCGCGTTACTGTAAAATAGAAGTGTAATGAATGTCACTCAAAAAGCTACGGACAGACAGTACTACGGATCCCTAAATTTGTTTGCCTACCATTTAAAGGTTGCGAATTGATCTGACTAAGGTTATAAAAACAGAAGAAACTATGATTTATATAAAGTATTTTACTTATGCTTCATTATGTGTATTAATAACGACTAGCACGATACTTTAAACTGGAATAAACAATGTTTTATTCGATTCTTCGAAAACTTTTATGTTACTCCATATCTAATACATTGTTTATTTTCAGTAAAGAGACATTAGTCATCGGGCGCTTGAATAATTTGTTAATAATACATATACTTAATCACAATGTACTTACGTTCGCAGTGAAAAATCAACCTCTCCTGTACTCAATAAGTTGGAACTAAACGATTTCATTTCAGTTTCACAAACGAGGCGCCCTTTTGGATTAATAAATATCTAAACAATTTACGCACACAAAACTAGAAGTAATTATTCTGTTGATAAAAAAAGAATATCCTGATGTTAAAGTTTAAGAACCTTAATATCGCTCTTGTGGATACATTGTAGAGCTCAACGCGTTAATAATCACCTATTTGCCACCCTCAAATCACCTAAAGACATAGTGAGTGACTTTGTAGTTCTGTTGTACCCCTTAAGGAGTTAGTATTCACCTATTTGCAGCACTCTAAGCACCCAAAGAGTTAATAAACGCTATATTAATCTATTTTACCACTAAAGGACTTAACTTCCGCTTATTTATCACGTTTTTATCTCTTGTAGTTTCAGTTTTCGCTATTATAGCTCTCTAATAGCTCTGTTATACCTCTCAACCAAATCTGTAACTCTGTTGTACAGCCATTAAATAACCCAAGGCGATATAAAAGTGTGCCCGATTCGGGGGTATAGAGGAGTTATAGTGCGCTCTAACTCCAAATAGTAACACTTATTAATAACTGTAAGATCTGGTTAGCGCTCTTATACATCTAATATAGCTCTTGTCTTAGCGCCTAAGTGTTAGTTGGGTATGTATTGAAATTTTCTTTGTTATGATTGACAGAAAATAACGACTACTTAATTAAAAATAAATATTCACAGGTATGTATTATCACTGTGATTTTAATTTTTTCCTGACGTTTCGAGGTATGGCCTGCGCGAAGCTTGGGCAGTATTTTTTTGCAACTACCCTCTCTTGGTCTTCAGAACTAGGACTACCCATCTGAACACTAGGACTACATTAACATAAAAATATCTTCGTATCGCGTAATTTTCAAAATATGAATAGGTACTTTTTTCTATTAAAGCAATTTAATACTTCAAGTGAAATTTAAATAAAGGTATTTAAATTTCCATTGATTTCGTAGAATCACCAACTGCCAAGGGCTGCGAGCAGGCCATACGAGTAATAACTGACCGAATGACATTATGACAAAAACGCCACATTATCCGCTACGACAATTCGACTATGCATTTATAATGCTATTAATAAAATAATGATTTCTAAGAGTAATTTCATCAGACCATGCTTGGAAGATGATTGTATGGTTTAATTTCAGCTCTATTTTTTTTATTCTGAGGTCGGTTTATAATGATATAGGAAGATTGTGTCTCCATATCATTGGAGAATTATTTATTAGTATAAATAATAATAAATAAATAATACCAGACAAGACTGATAAACATACGAGTAAAACAATATATTTTATAGATAGATATTTTACCATTCATCGAAAATAACCAGAATAGCCGGAACAGATCTGCAGATCGTTCAAAAATTTGTCCCGAGAAGGGAATCTAACCTGCAACCTCTTTCATCGCAGTTATTTCAATTGTTTCAATAGTTCTTATTTGGCTCTGGTAATTTTCGTTATATAAAGTTCATACCATCGCTCCATAGTTCATACCTATAAGCAAGCTAAATTATGTCTCTAAGAATAGCCCCAGGAGGCTTTTACATAGCATCAAACGAACATTAAATGTCATTTTATCGACAAAAAACAAAGTCACATATCGTTTCGTTTTTCTCCTAGATAATGACTGTTTTTTGTCTGTATTAGGTAGAGCAATTATTACTACATTGTAACACATCCGCGTTTTAATAAAACGACAAAGGACATTAGGAGATCCAGAAAAATATAGGTCCTTATTGAACCATTAAGCTGAATAAATTTTTTATAAGTTCCGCAGGATCAGAATAGGATCGAAACTTTTGAAACATTGACGACTTCTGTGCGCGGTGGGTGATGGTTGCGACGCAGGAGGTTGCGGGTTCGATTCCCGTTTCTGGACATAATGTATGTACGTTCAGGGTGTTCTGGTTTGTTTCTATCTATAATAAAATATCTGTATAGGTAATATTGTATTATGTATATCAGCCATTTAGGATGCTGATTCATATTAACAAACTTCCGGGTTTCTAATATTAGTAGGTTAAATAAACTTATTTTCTTTCTTTTTTAGGACTACCTACAGACTGAAAGGGTTACCTATAATTTGCCAGACATTACAAACCATAGATTAGTTTATGACTCTGCCAACAAGTAGAACCGTATATCGTAATTTGTAGCAAATCCGTACCCCTCTAAATAGCAGGTATAAGCCCCAGGTCCCAAAGCTGAACAAACTCAGTTCCAGTTTTCCAAACAAGGAGAATACCATATTATCTAGATGGGTATTCAGAAATAGCTTGAAATCCGTCTGCAGCGTTGTAAGGCCCCAGTGTACGGCTACTTATTATGGAGTGAGTTAGTATGCATGGGCTGGGACCTCCGCCCAGCGAGCCCTTGCTATTATACCAGATGTCGAGCCCTGTTGTCTTACTTTGTCCCTCATAGAACTAAGCTATGTTTGTGTAAAGCAACTAATATTTGTGTCGAGTAAAGATTTCATTAATCTGATGAACAATGCGCAACTTATGTTTGAAGCAAATTTCAGATTTTAATAACTAAGCTGATCAATGGTATGCAACTAATATTTGTGTCTTTTAAAGATTTCAATAATTTATTTATTTTAGGAAAACTTACAGCTAAACACATACAAAGAAATAAAATATAAGTAAGGACGGCCAATTAAAAGTTTTCACAAATATTATATAAGAACAATAGAAAATAATAAGAGGTGGACAAACAAACAAAAGTAGTTAGGTGTAATGTAAGCTTAAGAAATTAATAAATAATAATGAAATAATAATCAGATAGAACAATGCTATGCAACTTATGTTTGTAGGAAATTTCTGATTTTAATTATTAAGCTATATAAGTTAGGAAATTTTAGGCGTATAAGCCTGTTTACAAGTACTGAGACGAGTAAAGTTTTAGACAATAAATTAATAATTATATAAGTTAAATAGATATACATACATGTAGGTAATGTTTATGGTACCTAACAGATTATTTAGATTTCAATAACTTTATTTCTATATGCTTACAAAATTATCAATTAAACAAGTTAAATGTTCTATAATAAATTATTGTTAAAGTTTCAGTGCACTTTTATTTAAAACTTTTTAAGTAAACCTCACTCAAATCGTTCTGCCATTTGAAGGTATTCATATAATTTAAAATCAAATAAATCATTCATCACAAATCAAATCATTCATTTTATCAATACCAATATCCTATATCCGCGTCGCCATGTTAAGCGATCTGAGCGCTTCTATCACAGTAGAATTATGCAGGGGAGCTTGTTCTATATCCATTTTGTACATAACCTCCGATTTACACCTAAGTAACTAGTTGGCAACCCTTGGATGCAGACGGACTCGATTCAAATACGAATTCATATTACGTGCCTCCGCTGGACCGGGGGAATGGTTGACTTTTTATTTGCGAGATTGGATATTGTACCATCTGTAAGCATTGTTATTTTAGCAAGCGGTTTTATTAGTCTTCAGTAATAGTAGGTACTACATTATTATGTAGATTTTCATTTTTAACCAATTTGGTCTTTTTGATTCTTCATACCTAGGTACCACTATAGAGTTCAGGTATTTTGTAATTTCGCTTGCATGTAGGTATGTACATTGTACATTCTTAGGTCGAAGTGAAAGGTTAGTTTTTGGTTTTATTATAGATTCTTTATTTCTTCAAGAACTCACAATAGTTCACTTATTTACGAGAAAAGTAAGTTACTTAGTAAGTATACATACGTAAATTAGTATTTTAACGAGTATTTAAACGAAAAAATTATAATATTTTACTATAAATAATATTAAAATAATAACTTAATCTAACACAAATATACCCACCTAGAAACAAAACTATATAGTTAAGTATTATTCTATTCATATTAATAATTCTTTTATCATTAAAATCCTACGTTATTGATGTCGTACGTTGTCCGTATAAAAACTTCAATACCTAATGTAACCCAACGTGTATGTGTGAATGTGTAATTTTTTTTTGTCAATTAGTGTGAAACCTGGGCAGACCGTTAGAATAATATAACTTATATTGTAAAGATTACGTATGGCTGAACTATGCACTAGGTAAAACCCGCATCTCAGGCAAACTTGAACTTGCTTACAACGGTACCGTTAATAACATTATACCTATATGTACGTATGTATTATGTAAATGTAGTGTGCATTTGTAGTACTATTTACAATTGTGCAATCTTCAACTGAGGCTAGATGCACGCCATTCATACAGGTACCTAAAATTCGAGTAAAAAATATGAGCTATTTACCTCCGTCGCCATAACTAAATCGTTACATACAATAAAACCGTTCATAGTCCAATTTACAAGCAATAGAGAGCATATTACTCAGAAATCGTGCCCGTAAACACTGTAATTCCAACCCAAAGTTACCAAAACAGCCCATTTCATTTGATAGAAAAAAAAGGTTGACAATCCGACATTTTCTCAGGGACATTTCTTCAAATTAGACTATTATTAGTTCCCGATCACGTCGTAGGATGCTTTTAATATTGAATTAGGGGAACCTGTGGTTATTTCGCCCTTAATCGCCAGAGTTCGTGTATTAACCTTATATCCCTGGCTTGTAATGGCGCAAGTAATAATAATGCCCAAATGACACAAAATATTGTCAAATTATAGGCTCTGAAAGCATGAGCCACTTACAATGTCTGATGTTGCTGTTGATCCCTTTTGTAGCGTTGGCAGAAAAGATTGAATTAATATTTGATTAAATAATGAAGAAAAATAATTAACATAATCTTCTCCATGTACTTAGTTTATTAACAAAGAAACAAAACAATTACATTAAGTATTATTTATTTTATTTAAAATATATTTTATTTCCAGTTGGAAATAATTTTCTAATGATTTAAATTTTTAAAGTTGGTCACGTTATTGATTCTCTTCCAAGTTCATGGGGTACTTACCTACTGTTTATTGTTACTTAATCATGTAGGTACCTATTGAATAAAATAATTTCTCTGATGGACTTATGGCCTGACAGGCAATATTAACACATTTGATTTGATTGACGACCTCCTTGGCATGGTCGGCGAAAGCCTATCTGCGACGCAGGAGGTTGCAGTCTCGATTTCCGCCTAAGTTCAAATGTTTGTTGTTGTTGTTTCTCTGTATAAAAAATATCTATCTAACCTTTGCAATACATTCAATAAAGTATATCACTCATCTAATACCACACAAACTCTGCTTAGATTGATCATAGATGATGCTGTGTAGATTGTCCAACATTATTTATTATTTGTCTGATGCGAAACATGAAGCTTTGCTGCTGTCTCTACATCTTTGTTTAATTAAGCCTGTATCAATAGTTGGTACCTACTTATTGCTTTTTTAGGTGGGCAAAAGAGTCTGAAATGGCTGTGTCATATTATTTTAGTGGATGACGCCGATCGCCTAGCAGCTGCGCCTGATTGCAGTGTTTATCGTTTCAGATCGATTCAGAATCGAGTCGTAGTCTAATAGGAGCCATTTCGATATATTTTCGGCTCTCTGACCAATCATTTAAATCGTACGTGACGTGCTTATGCGGAGAATAAATCGTTTGAATCGAATTATATCCATTCGTATTATTAAATGCTCGATTCTGTGAGAATTTCTGATTCGGTCGACGTGATGGAATTTTTTCAGCTTTAGTCGAAGAGAATCGATGACTTCTAGACGAAAACAAAGTAGCACAAAAGTTTAATCCGTTTTGCTCTTTTTAACTTTTTGTTTATTTTAAACACTCGCACGATTATATACAACAAGATGTTGTACTTATGCTATATAGTTTATGCAAAAAGCTTGAAGTTTATCTTAAAAGCATCGACCATTAAGATACCAAAACCTATCATTAAATTACACCAATCAATGCTCTTGAGCTTTATAAAGCTTAATCGTATCTTCGTGTAAAAATGTATATAAAGTAAACGCTTAAGTTTAATTTTATTTTAATCCCCGATTTGTTTACTCATTCGTGTTATCGTGCATTATACCGTCTCGTATGCTAATTGGTTAATTAGGGTCTTTATCAGGCTTAAACAAATTAATCCAAGTCCATAATCGGGTAGGCGCCTAAGTGCATGTACAGACTTGGCCACTTTCAATGGAAAATAGGTGTCTAACACCACACGAAGAGACAATTTCCTATCAAGTCTAAATAATTCGGTTTAAATTGCGTTGAATAAATAAATAAAAAAAAATAATAATAATGCCGGACAATCCACACAGCATCATCTAGCCCCAAGCTAAGCAGAGCTTGTGTTATGGGTACTAGATGACTGATATACATAATACAATATCAATACATATGTATATAGATATTTTAGATTTAATTGAGTAAATTCTTGCCATTACCTACTTACTAATGTAGAAGATACTTTTTGTAATTACTTTTTTACAAAATGAAGAATGAGAGAACAAAACGCAAGGTGTTTCGCACCTTCGCTATTTTAATACGAAACCTTTGCAATGCTTTTCGACCTAGACGTGCCTTTAGTGTGGAAAGGGTCCAAGATCCACTGACCAGTCAAGGTGTCACTATGACGGGATACAGATAAGAATTACCAAATGACTCTACCATCGTACAGAAACATCGATATAGGATTTTAACTCTTGTAGACCACAAGATAAGGTCTTCGGAACTTGTTTTAGAGGACAGTGTAACCCTTTGGGCAAGTTAAAGGCACTTAATGATACCTGCTTGGAGCTGGGTGACATCACACACATTGTAAATGCAGATAAAAATAATTCAATAGGTATCTGAGAATTTTTGACGACGCGACCTTCGTGATTGAAAAATTGTGTTGAAGGCGAAACATGAATGGGATAAAACGTTTTTCGAAAGGTTTTAATAATGGAACACCTACGTGCAGGTATTATAAGAGGGATTTTAAACATTGTTCCTGCCCACATAATGCAGGCAAACTGAACAAGTTTTGTGGTTGCTTGTAAATAATATTTTGAGTAGTATGCCTAGCCTTCGCATTTGTTCTCAATTTTATTCTGTTATTGGTGTTTACACATTCCATCACACATTTATAATTGCGCGCAATATTCTGAATAACCACAATCTTAGTTCATAATGGTTACTTGATTGCGCTTACTACCATTATAAATAATAAGAATGAAGTGAACAAGTAAATACGAGGTAAGTTTCCATATCGAAATCTGCGTGTCGTGACCACGTATCATAATTGAAGGTTATTGGTATAGGACGGAGTTTGTGTACCTATGTGGGTAAATGTTGAATTTGTTTTTGGAGCTGACGATAAATCGGCAGGGTTCGGCTATTTGCTTGGGCTGTTCCCTATAACTTTGGCGCTCGATCGCAGTATTTCGAGCCAAACTGTATTTTTCGATGCATTTAATGGAACGGCAAACATCTCCTTTGAGATAAGGCTTCCAATATTTTCTAACCTGGCTAGTGTGGATATTGTTACTCTTTCGATGAAATGTTAAAATCTATGCCAAACATGGCTAATGATAAAAGCTGCAAAACTGTAAAAAACTAGTAAAATAAATTAATTTAAGAATTACATATAAATAAGAGAGTAGTAAATCTGCATGATGGCATCTTGCAAACATTCGTATTACGCGCCGTTTCGGATAAAAAATTACCATAACAAACCCATAAAAACACAATAAAACTCGGTCGTTTCAGTTTTAAACTGTCAATTATTACCGGAAATGATCTTTGAGTTAAATAAATCAAAATTGCACTAGGCACAGTCAGCGGTGATTAGGCGCCGCCGCGGGTCGTAAAGGAGCCCGTGACGCGGCCTCTTGCCTATTCATTTGCGGACGAATTAGTCCAACCCAATGAAACGACGAATTAGAGGCGGGTATAAACAAAACTAATTGTGCCTAATTTGCCACTTTTCTTCCCCGGGGTATTTGCCGTGCCCCGAGGCCGTTCCATTCATAAAATCGGAACATTTTAGCGATAACGTGAATGAGGATATTTTATTACGGAACAAGGTATTTCCGTCCGATACGATTTTTTATTGCGGTCGCAGATTTGTTTTCAAACATTTACGGGAACATCACGTATAAAATATCCTCAATCACATGCAATAATTATATCAAATCAACCATCTCACCTTCGTGATTTTATATTAGTCTGAATCAAAAATTCCTCGTCCATCGTTCCGCTATTCCGCAACCATTTTGGACAGTGACATCAACTTTCGAACGAGCATGTCATGCTTATAAACCCATTCATAAAATGCTAATGCGATTAGTTCCGCATTGTTTCTGCTAATTTTATAGCCGAGCCGACCTGTTAGACTAGTGTCATTAAAATATATAATTAACACCTCGTCAAGTTAGAGGACCCTAGGGGTTTATCACAAAACTCAACAACTATCAACTTATGAGAGACTGACGCAACAGACACTTCCGTTGAAAGCGGTTGAGCACGCAGAGAGCAGTAATTCGTACACCCTTCCTGGCTTCCTCCCCTGTTTAGTCACCCCATCATCTGCCAAAAATCACTTCTATTTTCGAAGGATCACAACAACCTACGCGTTTCAGCCACTTTTCCTTTTCATTGTGAAAAAATATTTTGATTTCTTTGTTCTTGTAAGTTTGTAGTATTCGTAGAGTGAAATTAAAGAAGGATTAAATTAAAATAAAAGCTGCTAGTGTGCTAAAGCCTCTACAGAGAACGGAGCAGAAATCTAAATATTACAGCATCGTCGAGAGGTGCTAATGGGGACGTTAAAGCAATTCAAATTACTATCCTCAGTAACACAGCACTCCAAGACGTAATCGAAACGGATGTATTGAATTGGTACAATAAAACGCTTAGGCCGATACAACAGCCCACTTCCTACAGCCGCTCTAATAACCAAAACAAACAGACACGACCAACACAAAGGGAGGCAAATAAGTCCAAAAAGTGCTAATATAAAAAAGTGTGCCCGTTTTTATAAAGCATCGAGTAAGTGTGAGGTCGGTGCGAGGAATGTTGGCGCCTGTCTGAGTACATATACCTGTCCGTTTATCAATGGACCACGGACAATAAGAAAAAAAGAAATGAGAGAGTATCAAAAAAGAGCTTTATCAATCCGTGACGCAAGGGTTGTCACTGAGATCAATTTGGTCTAGTCACAGAATAGTCTTGTTGTGATTAGGTAGCTTTGTAAAGGTAGTTTTTATTTTAATATCTTAATTATGGTCAGTTATTTTCTTCACGTTTCAATTGAAATGAATAACCCCTTATATTTTATTTTATAATAATTTATTGTATGAAATCTGACTTGTATAAGTGCTTATTTTGCAAGACTAAATAATCTGAAAGGTATTATTATTCTTATAACCTATTTTCATACGTTCTCTTCAAATCAACAAAAATTTACTCAATCCCCTTCCCCATTTAAAATGGCTGACCAGTAAAGACATGTAGGTGTTTTACACTAAAGAAAATGAGATAAACGTCAGATCTTTTTTTAAAAAGAACTTTGTAACAAAAACTAAATCAATATCCCCTTCGCTATAAAATGCACGAAGGTTTCATACAATTTCATTTTCATTCATACAACAATATTCAGTGAATATTGTCTATTTCTGTGTTGGCACGTCGGTCGATAACTCCTCGCGCCACCCCGGCCAGCCGTAAACAACCCGAGTAAAGCCTAACACAACTCAAGATGAACACGACAAAACTGATAAGGACCCAAGACATCCCAATTTAGTGCCGGCGAAGAGATAACGCTATTATACAGCTTTTAACTATAAGGATACGCTAAATGTGGTAAAGATTTGCCTTTATACGAAGGTGTTTGGTAGATTATTTTTGTATGCCTAGGTGGTGGAAAATAAGTTATAGCCTTATAGGCAGATAGGTAGGTAAGTTTTATAAACCTCTTCAAGACTGAATAGGTGTCTTCTAGACTTTCGTGATACACCGAACGGCCACATCTTCACTTTCCATCAGATGAGTTCGTGGTCAAACGGAGTTCTAATCAGTAATAAAAAAAATATATAATTATTTGGATGGTGCTCAAACACCTTATTAGAAAGACAAAACAAACAATATCTAATAAAAAGATATTGTTTGATATTGTGTCACGATAACGTTGTTCTTTATATGAAAATGTAACAATATCCCATAAAACACTTTTTTGCTTTAAAATTAAAAACATTTGACGAATCATATCTAATTGCTTTAATGGTCAAATGCGTGATCAAATGTCCACAAAAAGTTACCCATTTACATGCATGTCACTCAAACTAATTACGGCATAATTATTGTGAAAGTGCAGTAGGTGTTATTCATCATTTTGTCTTATCTGACTGGACTAATTGATTAGGTACTTGCTTGAAAGCCAGATTAGCTAATTAAATCAGTGGACTCAGCATGAATACCAAGCACTAATGGTAATAAACTGGAACAAAATTGTCACTAACACACTTTTGAGTGTAATTCATAAATGCGTATTGGTTTTTTTGGTAATTATTTTCTACTCAGATGGACAATTATCGAAAATACCGTCATGAAGAGAGGATACGAGACCGCCTTGTGCGTCGAAGCTCGAATTTCCGTTTAACTAATTGAGCGAAAACGACACAAGCAACACCATTCAGCGTCGAACTAATGAATGGCCCTCAAAAAGCCAATTTGTAGTTTTTTTTACGCATCAATTTGTGCCGTGAACCCCAAAAAAAGGCTCGACCAAAACCACAATCGAATTAGTGTCCCGTGTTCCGGAGATTAGAGGACTGTCCACTCTTATCTCGGTCGTTCGTTATTTTATTGGTTTGTATAGAGTAAGTCGATAAACACGGCGCATAATGGCCCACAATGAATCGTCCCCCAGCGGTTTGACTAATCATAAAGGTTTTATGGGAGTCTCTGCCGTGAGCCCGCTTTATGACGCGCTAGGCCTCTCCTAAAATATAACATTTGTTGCATAAACACACAATAAAACTGTCATCGAAACATAAATACGCTCTTTTCTAATAAAATGATAATATTTAAATTGATTTTCTAATTTTATTGGATCCATATTTAAATACGCTCAATTTTATTGCATGAATATTGCCATTGGCGAATATTCAGTTCTTATTAGTTTTTATTACATTGTAATATTGAACTTGATTGGTACTTATAAAAGTATTCAACAAGTAATTTAGTGATTAAAGTCACGCTCTACATAGAATTTATTGCAACAATGACTCTTAAAACTGTTTTCTGACGTTGTACAATCAACAAAAAGACTCAAATGTTCATACAATGGGTGACACAGATTGCTTCCCACTCCCCGCCTACGTGAAACGACACGTTAATATTATATTAATGAACACAAAATGATACAAACCGCGTAAAAGACCTATTCATAAAGCGAATTAAAAGCGAATTTAATGTTTGAAATGTCAAATTGCTAGGACTCATGGCTTATTAGTGGACAGAATGTGGCAGGCTGAATTAACACCGACTTGTATCAACAAATCCCTACTCTTGCTCAAAGAAATAACAGATTTGATACCAGACGACGCGACTGTCTTCTTTTCAAGTTAAGTATAGTACACTCCAAAACATGGTACAGTACCACTCGAAGAACTAGGTAGAGTTGTTTGTGTTTTTTTACTTATACACCTGAATAGGTTTTGTGGCTGTTATAATAATAATAATACCAACCTAGGATGATACCCGCTATGTGTAACGCCTTAAGATTAGTTTTCGTATAGCCCTATGCTGTTGGCTACACCCCCATGCATATAGGCCGATAGCAAGGAAATTATATAAATTATATATATTTTATTATATATTTAATTACACAATAATAATTTCAAAAATTACTAAAAGTTAGAAAAAAGCTTTTTATCCGAGAATTGCAGCATTATTACTCTGCTAGGTATACGAAACCGTCTATATTTTTCCTTCATGTACTACAGTCGTCGATAGGGCCGCCCTTTATCATCATCCTATGTTAGTAGGTCCTTTATACTTCCTTTAATTTAAGCATTTCTGTTTTTATAGTGTTTTATTTCTCTGTGTGGTATAATAACTCAAAAATCAAAATCAAAGTGCTTTGTTTCCTTTAGCCCTTACAGGACACGCAAATAAAGTATTTTCTTAAAATACGTTAAAGCTACTACAGCTCGGTGTGACAGTCAGCCCGATCGTTCCGCTGTTCGTGAAATAGATGCCCGCAGCTCGCCACTAATGACTTCCTGTGTTTTTCATACGCCAATTATTTCGTGGCGGCACCCGAAGACACTTTTGGACTTTTTAGCTTGTAAGTCGTTCCAAATTTAATATTTGATCGCTGTAATAGCGGGTTGCTTTTTGTCTATGACTTTTTTTAACTAGGATGGAAGGTCCAGAATATATTTCGAAACTTACGTAAGTAGGGATTTTCAGTGACGTGAGGGAGAATCATGACCGTGATCTAGAACTATCATGTGGCTCTCCTAATCAGATTGATGTCCAAACTAGATATATGTCAAGAGCGCGTGTAACTCGCGCGCTGAGGGTTTCGAAGTTTTGGCGGTAAGAATACAAATACTATAGGTACCAGTGACTTCAGAGATTAGGGAGTAGGTAGGTTCTTACCGGTAAATTTTTTCGACTCTTTTCAATACATTTCAAATAGTATGACAGCTACCGAACACTGTTTTGAGTGAACAAACCAATACCTTTCATTTGATATCACCTTCGTCATATTAGGACGCTTTTAAAATTTCGACTTCAAAATTTGTGTGTACTGAAAATCTTGATTTTCTTTTATTTAAATCTGTACAGGCGCACGAAATGTACTAATATTTAACATTTAGCTGCTGAGTTTTCAATGATTGAAAACACGACAGGAAAAAACGAGTCAACCGATGGGTTGCTAAACCGATCTTGAAACCCTGACAACTGACGTTGAACCATATTCAAGAAGTTGAAGATCGGACTTTATTCTTTAGGCACTCGTATTATCCAGTGATTTGAAGGATTCAAGAAATTTCACCGAAACAGATATCTATTGGTATCTATAGACATTGGTCTATACCAATAGATATCTGTTTTACCAAGTAAAGTTTGGTATGGTATGGTTTTTTATCTAATATTTCAGTTTATTCTTTGAATAATATTTCCCATACGAAACATTTCCTCTACAAAACAATAGATTCGTATCTAACAATTGAGGCCTTATCCGAGAACACAGTAAATGAATTATAATAAAATCGCGGCGGTCCGGTACAAATGTGTTGTACGTGTTGCCGCCTACGCTGCGCCGGCGCCGGTCTATAGAACACTTTTTCTACGCTTAAAATAACTAATTTTATTATTATTATATCTTAGGCAGTACTAAAACCTCATGATATGTATGTAAACTGGCGTTTTGTGGACAAATAGGCAGTCTTACTTATAAGATTGTGCTTGCCTTACTGGGAGTCGTGCTAGAATCTAATAAGCATAAAAATGGACTATTTTGGAGTTTTATCTGATAGATCTTTGTTTCGTGTATTTTATCTTAAAAGGCTTACAGTATGACACTTAAAGCTTTTTAAGATAAAACATGTATAAAATGGCTTAATCCAGTGGCGGATTTACAAATTTGCCGCTAGAAGGCTATTAAATTTTTGCCGCCCCTACTGACTTTTGAAATTCAATAAGTTACATTTATTCAGAAATTGCAACTTTATGATTTTTGTTCTATCGTCCTCATTACATCGGCTTTTTCGCGTTATTAGTATGATTGTGAACTAGGTGATATTTCTGTCAGTTACTAGATTATTTTTGCAACCCGCTATGTAGTGACGAGTACACTGGTACCCAGGGCCGTAGCCAGAAATACTTTTCGGGGGACCCAATATGCAACATCTTCATATACTTATGCTAGTTATGATAGTACCCGGAGTGGTTTTCAACCAAGCACTTAAAAAAAACCGATTGAAAAATAATAACCATGAGTAACGGCGAGCGGAGCGAGCCGCAATTTTTTTTGACATTTTTCCGATGTTCTGTAAAAAAGTATGCAAAAGTGTGACAAAAAGAGAGACATTTCTAGCTCTCATAAATTTCAAAAACTGCGGTGGAAATTTTGGAGATTGGTTTGGTATGCCAGCAACAAAGAAAAAAATGTGAGAAACACAAAAAAGACGAAAAAAGAAATAACTTCGAGCGTTACATTTTGAAGATTAAGAAAATAACTACTACTACAGAATGGATGGCGAGCGAAGCGAGCCGCCAAATTTTTGACATATTTTCGGAAGGCTGATAAAAATTAACAAAAGACTACAGAATTAACGGCGAGCGTAGCGAGCCGCAATTTTTTTTTTTGCGACTTCTGAGCTTCTGTAAAATAGAATCAAGAGTGACATAAGATTATGATTAGCAAACCCTAAAACTTTTAGAGCCTTTGCGGTGGTAATTTTGGAGTTTGGTGAAGTAAAAAAGATAAAAAGACAATTTTTTTATTACTTTTTCGGATGGTCACGTGGTAGTATAATAAAAATTATAACAGTGAGCGGAATGAGCGCCGATATTTTGTTGTGTTTGCGGCCGCAGAAAATGGTTGAGAAATTGTGACATTTTCGCAAGGTTGTTAATAATCATAGAATAATTCAGAATTAACGGCGAGCGGAGCGAGCCGCGAAATTTTTTGTGACTTTTTCGGTCGTTACCAAATAGTTTAGAAAAGTATGTTATAAATAAGTAAAGACATAACAGTAAACGGAGGGAGCAATTCAATTACGGAAAAACAAGAAAATAGGTCTATTGATTAAGTGCTTATTTTGTAAGCCTAAAGAAATAAAGTTATTGAAGCTGAATCTGAATTTACGAAATTAAAAGTAATGTCGTGATCTACCTGCCTAGCTGGAATCGGCCGTAAATGAATGCGATGCGTGCACCCAGCTCATTTACATATAAGTAGAGACGAATTTTGTCGAAAAAAAGTTTGAGTTTTCAAGAGAGAATAATTTAAAGAAATATTTAAGTGCTGCGTGCTTACATACAATACAATGTATGTAGATACACAATAGGAATCGCATGGCAGGGAGCGCGAGCGCGCCCCGTCCGCCACCGACGACTCAGAGCGCGCTGTCGTTAATCGGAGAAGAAATTAGACGAAAAAAATTTTGTAAATTTTGTACAGTTTAAAACACTACGATCAATTTCTATTAAATAACATGTTAACAATCCAGTTAATGGTGACAATGAGATCAAATAAGTTTTACATTAAGTATCTTTTTGCGAGATTTTAAATTCGCAAAATCATTTAACTCGTCGTATGAAATCTTGTTCATTAGTTCTGACTTTAAGCAAAAGAGATAAAGCGTTAATAAAAAAAATTAAAGCGCTTTTCTCGCGCGCGGCAACCCGATCGCGACGCGGAGCGGACGCGTTCGTGGCACGTGCTCGTGCTGTCAATTCGTCCAGACACTCTTAGCGAACAGTCATGTAAAGTATGTCATTCGTTCCCTTCCCGCGCCGCAACTCAAAAACTACTACGCAAATACATACGTACCTAGTAGAAAATAAATATTTAAATGTTGAAACATATTACACGTTACGTTAGATATCATTTTTATAATTAGGGTAATAGTTACTAAATTTAAATTGAAATTAATATTGAAACGCTATTGGAATATTTTTAAAATTCATGATCGCTTATGTACCTATATTTTACAGTGCGTTTAGTAATCTTTTTTAAACGGATTACGAACGTAATGTATTGTGTATACATATACTCGTAATTATAAGTTTTTTTTTATTATTTGGGCTAAATTTGCCGCCCCTCTAAATCTGCCGCCCTAGGCTCCAGCCTACTTAGCCTATTGGTAAATCCGCCACTGGCTTAATCGATAAAAAGATTTTGTTAAAATCGCAATATGCATAATCGGTTGATCTATTGATATTTATTTGTGTGACTGTACTTACCTTCTGTTTTGCACCGGGGCGGCCGGAATTTTTAGTATAAATTCCATTTAACTTGAAATATACAATATTCAATTAACACTTTATTACTTATGTACCAAGAATATACAAAGTAGGTACCTACATACAATATATGAGTTAACCAAGTTGCACAAAGGGCGGCTAAGAGCAAGACTAAGACTAAGAGAGAACCTTGATATATATATTTTAATATTGTTCCAAGAATACTCGTGGTATTCTGATAAAAAGCTCAAAGTACTTTAACTCGCAAAGTTGACGGGAAATAAAAACAGCAGGTCGTTGAATGTAATAATTATCCACCACAAGCCTACGGCTGCGGAAGATGACATTACTATTCATGGCAATTTATGAAAGACAAATAATTATGAAAATTATCTGCATTATAGCCCTCATTATGGCTTGTTTCGAATTATTTGCGAGTGCTTTTCGCTAAGCATTTGAGGGTGAGTGCGACCGCAAACAATTAAGGGTAGTTATAGGTACCTCGTTGAGGGGAAGCAGAAATTACGCTCTCCGTATCAGACGGTGGCGCTCACATTCATAAAACCACACTCCTAAATCGCTGTCGTGGCCATCAACATTTTTTCGTCTAAATATAAATTTTTATAATTGAATGTACACTTTATTGTAGGTACATAATACGAAAAATTTGCAAAAAAAAAAATATATAATATCATATTTAATTTAAAAAAAAACTGTATGTTATGCAACTAAATATTTAGTACACTTAGTAATAGTTTAAAATATTTTTATAGGTAAGTAGGAACAAATGCAAAAATAACAACAGAAAAAAGATTTAGGAATATTGAAAAGCGATGACAGCGTGTAACACCTTCTGAAATATTGGAAATAACTTTAACTTATACCCGTGCAAAGCTTAACCCGGAAAGGTGGAAGGATTTCTCACTTAATTTCAACAAAAGTTTAAGATAATTTCATATGCATTAGAATATATAACTACATTATAGTGTGTATTAGTATAGTTATACTTATATGATGCTTGTAAATTGCACTAGGTTGTATTTGATATAAATAGTTATAACATTTAATGATGCTCGTGTCCTATAAATTATTAAATAAATAAGAAATGGCAACCTACATATACCGTGGGCGCCACCGCTTGGGACAGTTTCGTAAACACCGTAGTTTGACTCGAGCTGTCAAAACAGGGGCGACGCTTGTTGCTAGTTGACTGTGCTCACGTGGTGCCCACCGATCATGAATTGTGGTGTGTGGTTAGGAGGGAGTCGAAAGTTGATTGCGAAATAACATGCCACTATTAGGACCCTGGGACTGGTGTCTTTAATTTGTATGGGTGACAGATGCGATCCGTTCTCTATCTTTTTATGAGAAAACCTTTTACACACTTAGACTGCCATCTACGTACTCGGCGATTTAAGAGAGCGTGTTTCGCAGTAACCCACGACATATCCCTCACTATATAGCTACAACTTATTAGCTCAAGCAAAGTGCTATAACACTAAATCTTTGTATCCATGGATGGGATTGGGCATGAACCATTTCGATTTCTATGAAAGGTATAATTTGAATAACAAACATTTTATAACTAGATTGTCAACGTGAGTGAACGAAGCGGATTTCTTCTACGTTTCGTTGTAAAAAGGTCTCCCTTTTTAGCCTCATTTCTTTGAGGCTACAATAAATTAATATTGCATTAAAGTATTTCATTACTATTTTGAATTAAAATTGCAGCATCCAATCAAATGCAATCGATATTATAATCTTTGATTGTAAAAAACACTAATTTTGTTCATGGGCTCCAATTGCAGCTGAGACTGGCAGTATCCATTGACGTTTATTGTAATTTGGAACTGGTTGGATGGTACGCACAAAGGCCATGAAATGGCCTTCAAGCGTAAATTTAGCACAATAGCACAGCCAGTCCCATCGCTAAAGATTGACTTGGAGTGAACTAGGCTGCTAACAAACAAAAGACGTGTGTCATTAATGCCATGCCTGTGTAGTACCTATTTAAGTAGTTTATATTTTGTAATAAATTTAGCCTATTATGTCATTCATAATCTGTTATGCCTACTTTTACTTATACTTTTACATAGTATAAGCCTGTACTAACAATTATATGGATCTGTATCTGAAATAAAAACAATATATTTTTTTATTTTAGTTATCTAAAACATGGTTGGAGCTTAATATTAGGTTGGTAAGATACCTACAGTTTTTCAGCCAGTAATAGTTATTTTGTGCGAGAGGAATATCACCAGATTGTACCACCGCCCCTGTTATGACGACCACGACCACTCTGTCAAGAGCGTAACGACTAAAAATAAAAACAGTGGTAATTTTATATTATCTTATACTAACTCTATAATCTACATCTGCTCCTTTACACTGTTGTTGGACACAAGCACATAACACAATACTCTAGGTACTGTAGGTATACTAATAATAATACCTTGTGCATAATAATAGCTTGCTCATAGTAAGTTTAATGTATAGAGCGCAGAGCACGTACAGATAAAGCCCGGCTGTGAAAATGTGGCAAGCAATTTATGGAAAAAGGTTTTCTTGTGTTTTATTCGAACCTATCCACATATACGACGACCTCTGTGCGCGGAGGGCGAAGGTCTACCTGGGACGTAGGAGGTTGTGGGTTCTATTACCGCTTTGGGACAAATGTTTGTACGATCTGCAGATTTGTTCTGGGTGTTCTGGTCGTTTTTTATTTGCCATAAATATGTCTATGTACCTAGTACTAAATTCTATGTAGAACCGCTTCATCTTTGTATACCTAATTCGTAGTGAGACTATATCGCGTTATGACTAAACATCATTTTCATTAAGCTTTGAGACTAATTAGCCGTTAGTCAAATAAGCGTTAAGACTAATTAGCCGTTAGTCTAGATAGCTTTAGACCGAGTTCTTAATAAGTCAAACTTATCCATAATATATTGAATAATCAGTCACCATATCCATTGATCTCTGCTTAGCTTGGAGCTAGATGATGCCGTGGGAATTGTTCAGCATCATTTTATTTTATGCGGATCGGAAACAAAGATTTCTGGCTTATATATACATATATATATAGATATCGCAATCTCATACCGCGGCCACGGTGCGGCCTATGTGCCCCATCCCTGAAGTATTCAGCGTTGTCCTGGATAACAGCGCCGGTATTGACTTGTTTACCGACAGGTGGACTAAATAATTGAGTTGTTTTTATTTTGTGAACATCATAATTAATTGAATATTTCGTTTTTATTATATGATTGACTCCAGGATTGACGTAACAATTACACTCCCGTGCCTCAAAAAGCGCGTTAAGCCGTTGGACCTACGCCTGACTTCTCACCAGTCTCTCTGCCGTCGCATCGGGTTATGGAAGTGTGCCTGTACGTAGAACCTAATATAATGCACAAGACATTAGGTATATTAGGTCCTACGTACAGTGCGCGTCAGATATAAGTACCCCCCCTATCTCAATGTATGTGGGGCATAATAGTTGTTATTTTTGGGAATTTCAGACTTTGAGTATTATGGGTGGGCGGTTCGATCCTGAGCGGCGTGAGATAAATTTTTGCATGTGAAAATTTGTGATAAGTTACAAGGGAATTAGGAGTAGTCGTAAATACTTTGTAGTCAAGGGGGGGTACTTAATTCTGACGCGCACTGTACATGGTTTCTCTCCGTTGAGACTGGCTACCCAGGCCGAAATTCGGCTAGGGATATCATCATTATCGTACACACTCCAACCAAGTATAATTTTTTACCATTGATGTAAGACACATTCTAAGGACACTTGCACGAGTTGCACGTAGTTCCTTCCACCTGTGTTATATTATAGGAGCTGGGTGCCCGCGGTTTCACCCAATTAGCTCCCGTTCCCGTGGGATTTTAGGGATAAAAATATATCTGAGGTGACTCGTAATGTTATTGTAGGTCATAAACTATGTGTATCAAGTTTCATCAAAATCCGTTTAGTAGCTTTTGCGTGAAATAGTAACAAACATCCATACTCACAAACTTTCGCGTTTACAATTTTAGTCGAATTCCGGTCCGCAATGGGTCTATAAGGCCTGATGAAATGGATGACTAAATATTTTCTTTTCACCTCGGAAACTATAAAAAGCTGGCCTTGTTCAAACAACTCGCGTTATTTGTTGATTTGAGTATGCCTCTATCAAACTCCACCACTAATTTCATTTTGCTACAAAAAATAACACAATTCGAAGAGCGGCTGAATTAAAAAGATTACATAGATACCATTATTCACGCACCTTTCAACGTGTACTATTTAATTTGATATCTAAGTCCAATTTTAATTTCCATTATTGGTATCGTCGCGTCGGTGGTCCAAACCGATGATCATTAGACGATTCGATCGATAATAATGTGTTTCGGCTCTAAATCGACTTTTTAATAATATCTTACCATTTACTATGTACAGACATTGGAAAATATTAGCGGTCGGCTCCGGCTTCGCTCGCGTCAAAAACTTACATTATGTAAAATTAACAAATTTTACATACGGTGTGTATGACTCATAGACTTTGGGTTACATTTTTGAATTTTTGACCCGGATCCCTAACTGTTTTGACAATATAATAATATAAATTATGTTCATCAGGGTATATAGGATTCAAATTGTGAAATAATTTTTCAAATCGGTTCTGTAGTTTCGGAGCCTAAAGTCTTTCCTCGTTATAATATTCGTAGAGATGTATTTTTTCATTGCTCAAAAACATTCCGTAAGACTGGTTCCCTACATATTCGTTATTTGGCCGCTATAATAACCTTAATACTTTTAAAGGTTTTATTGGACGAAAAGCTTATGAATTTGTATGAATTGAATGCGATTGTTTTTGAATATCCGCTGAAATCCTATAATTAGCTTATCTTCAGGAGATCAGACATCGAACGTGCGCCCGCGCATTGGCCGGCTCTGCACCAATCGCACTGCGTCGATTCTCGATGGTTACTCGATGGTTAAGCGGGGTTTAGACTAGCAATATTGATCTTGACTCTATTGTATGTATTGGTTTTGTTTAAATATTTTTATTCTCCATATAATATCCAAAAAAAATAATTCGACAATTATTTATAAATATTATTAATTAAATTACTTATTATTACTATTATTATGGTTGATTGAGTCTAATGTCGCACTGCGTTTATAGGTGCTCACAATGATTTTGACAAAATACATTTTGCATGTTGGCTAATTAGCCTACCTAGTATCGTATTTTTTTCTCTACGCTGAACCAGAATTCTGCATCTATCAACATTTGCTGCATCATAATAGGCAACATTTAAATAAAGTAATGTAACTATTCCAAATTTATTACAGCTATTATGTAGGTGATGTTGCTAGTCTAAAGTCCGCTTTAGACGATTCTTTTGGTTATTACAATAATTCTGACACGACTGCGTCTAATTGCGCTCGTTTCCGATCGTGGACTGCACAAGGAATTACCGATAAACTCATCCAGATGGAAGATACAAAGACTATAAAATTACCAAGCATTGATAGTTTCTTAGAGGAAAATTACTAAATTGCGCGCGATGATCTTTGAAAGCGGAAATTGAAATAAAAAAAAGTCCCTACGTACCTCCTTATAAATTAACTATTGAAAGAAATGCTTCTGAAAATCACAAAGACTGAAAATGAAAATGATTTTTTTTATTTTTGGTGCCAAAAATTACTAAAGCCTTAGTTCTGAGCACTTTCACTTCTTCCACAAGTGGACAAAAAATTTAAGTGACTGTATGCAATTTGACTTGTCTAAGTGCTTATTTTATAAGCTTATAGAAATAAATTTATTGAATCTGAAATCTCTGCCTTCTGTTTTAGTTATAGAAACTGTGTTTGAATACCTTTAGTCTATATAATTTATTATATAATTATTTATGTATAATAAGCACATTCTAAGCCAATCTTGGTATTTCTAGACAATTATGTTATACCTATTAGTTAGCTTAATACACTATAACACTCCTTCACTATAGCTAGACTTACACCAGAGCTTTAAGACTCCGGTGACGCATGAATTTCCGATACAAACTTATTATTTGTGTAGATAGAACATTATTTTCAAAAAAGCTTGTGGTAGGAACCTAGATAAATAGTATTCTAATACAAATAATAGCAGTACATGGTGAAAATATGCTCTAAATACAAATCATAGTATTAAGTTTGTATGAGAAATTCTATATATAAGTAAGTTGTTGTATTCGTTTGACTTATGTTATTAGTTTACGGACGCTATATTTCGGCGTGAACTGAAATATATGGAAATTTTTATTCTAAGCAGTTATGTTATGAGCTATTGACATGGCTCTATTCTATATTATTCCTCTACGTATGTACGTTTAAGAATCCATCGCGTAGATAATTTAACATTGTTATCTTATTTTGCAGGACGTGATTTCTATATCTCGATTTGCTAATAATGATCTAATGGCAACCAAGACCTTGGGTTTTCCAGTTTCCCTGCTTCTTGATAACAATACGAAATAAATACCTTGATACTTATGCCTGCAGTTAATCAGGCAATCATTGATATCATCATCATCATCATCATCACCAGCCTATAATAGTCCACTGCTGGACATAGGCCTCCCCTAATGAGCGCCATAGATGGCATTATCATTTGGGGGTTAATGCCCATAATCCCCACGCTAGGCATGCGGGTTGAGGATCGCAGTTCGGTGTAGTTGTTCTGCAGAAGGCGCTGCTGCCCGCCCCCCGGTGTGTTTCCCCTAGTCACCTCTTACGACACCCACGGGAAGAGTTGGGGTGGTGAAATTCTATGCCGGCACCACAAGGCACATCTATACTAATATTATAAAGAGGAAAGATTTGATTGTTTGTATGTTTTTTTGTTTGTTTGTTTGTTTGAATTGAATAGGCTCCGAAACTACTGGACCGAGTTAAAAAATTCTTTCACCATTAGAATCCTTAATTTTCCGTGATGAACATAGGCTATATAATATTTTCAAAAAAGTTAGGGATTCGCATGGATTTATGAAAAGTACGGATAGAATCCTGTCAAATCAAACTTGAATCTTAGCAATGGCGGAATGACATTGAGTGTCAGTGTATAGACAGTTGCCAACAGAAGAAAAAATTACCCATAATTTTTATAAATATTCTTCCTAATAATTGTTCACTTTATGAATATGTAAATTATAATGAATCATTTTAGGTACTGCTTTAGCCACGGTAATCGTGTTTATTAGACCTACTTTTTATAATTTTCAATTTACGCCAGCGCTTTATGGTGCTAACTGCAGTGAATTTTATTGTCCCACAAGAACAGAACAGAACACTGTACTTTCCCGGGATTAAATAGTAACTACCCCTATTTGCTAATCGAAGAAATTTCAACAAAATCTGTTCAGGCCTCTGAGTGTGTGTGCAGAAGTAACAAAACACATCCAAAGTCTCATTCCATGTCTAATTTTAGTTTGAATAAATTACTCTTTGTGCCTATTAATTGGCTGACAACATTTTCTGCCTGCGGCTTCGCATACGTTGTTCCTATGGAAATGCCTAACCAATATATAAAAAAAATTATAATTATTTAAATGTACATTTGCAGCCATATCTTATGATTGTTACTGAGAAGATCAATGAAATGTTATGTGAAAAAATACACATTATTCTCATATTCATTGTTTATTGATACATTATAAATAAAAATTTATGTATGTATACCATAATGCCCGCATGCTTTTACATGAAAAATCTTCATGCACACTGCATGCTACACTAGATTTAGTGGCATTCAAATTATTTTAATTATGAGATTCTCTGATTATGCGAATTCAATTTAACTTCCAATTTTCGTCACCCGGAAATCTGAAAAAATATTGACTTTCAGTTATGCCCCACGGCTATCGTTAATCTCGTTATAACATCTGCGTAGCATGATCGTCACTAAAAGTATTATCCAAATGGGTTCAGCTATTTTGGAGGTTAGCTCAAATAAAAAACAAACATATTTCGAAATTCGTATTGTATAGATATTACAAACTGAAATTCAATATCCTAATTATATTTCGAATACTTAATACATATTATTATATAGGTATAACCAGGATGATAAAGAAATGCCTATATACCTGATTCATAATTTAAAGTCAATAAAATATGAGAATTAAAACATTTTTAATATCCTCCCACACTTACTGGAAAATTTACATGTTTACATGTTGGCAGCACTGGCGAGATTTTGTGCTTGTAGTTTCATTTATATGTTGATAATAATTTTGCGTCAAATCGATAAAATAAGTTGGTGATATAAGAAATTTATCTACGAAATGTGATCCGGTGTTTTTTATTGACAAACCCATTGTGACTTTTGCAACATCTGACCACACAAGACGGCGTTTTCCATTTATTTTGGTTTGTTTACAATAGAGTTCATCAGTTGGTGTCTATAGCCGTAATGGTGATGGCCAGCATACTATTTGATTGATTGGCATGCTTGCTTGATTGGAGTGCTTCTTTTATTCTGTTCTGATACTCCTTCCGAACTTATTTATAGTTTCATGGGGATTCGCATGAAAATTTCAATAATTGAACCGTTGGGCTGAATATTCAACCTCTTTTTCTATTATGGCGCGTCAGAATAGAAAAAGAGGTTGTATAGCGCACGGTGCTTGCTTTTTCTCTACGGCCAGTGTCAGTTTTGGAATGTCGAGTCAATGTCAAAAACCCCAATGCTGTTAAAAAAAGTAAAGATCCGTATGAAAACTGTGAAACCCATCGTTTAAGTGTGTATAATTTAAGAAATTTTTGTTTAATACCCGTGCGAAGCCGGGGCGGACCGCTAGTTATTGATATAAGGATAAGATATTATGACTTCCATATTGTAGCTACAAAATATGAAGTTATTGTAGGTACCGTAATAATTTCATCAATTTCGACTTTTTATAAATATTATGGTGTCTGTGTTGTTTAGAATACACTGTGACTCAGATTTTTGGACTGGGTAGAACGGAGCATATCTTTTGGGTTAAGCGGGGAAAAATAATATTGGGTAGTAAAATTATGGGTTGAACGGGTACACTCTTTTAATCGTGGCATGCGAGTAATTTAGTGTCGATTATATACTGTTGTTGATCAATATTTCTGTTGCTTGTATGTTATATTATTACTAGATTATTACTATGTATCTCTCAATCTCTCATTAATGATTCCTGCTATGTATGGACTAAGTTGATTGTATTATTTAGGTTATCTACTTGTTCATATTTTTATGTAACTACTATTTTTCTTACCCGTAAAAATCTATGAATAGCCTTCGGTTTCTAGTTGCTAAGTATTAAAAATTTTTAAAAATTTAATTTTTCATCGCTTCTGGTAGTTTATTATGTAATTATCATCATATCGCTCGATCGAGTTTAACGTTTTTGAACTTCCTTCCCAAGTTCAAAAGAATATTTCATTGTTTAAAATGAATCTACACATATCAAGTGTATAAGTACTTTACGTTATACCTAAGCACCGCCAATATGTCGAACTTTAATAGCAGTTCGCTCGCTAAAGCCCGCATTACGCGACGTCAAAGGAGCCTAACTGTCAACTAACTGCAAATTAGTTACTCTGCAAACTGCTGCCGAGACGAGACGATAACTTCCTCCCACTTTATATTAAAGTTTAGTCACGTGATACTAGTCTGGAGTAAGTACTTATACTGGAATATAATTCATAATTCTTTATTGCACGATAAAATATACAAAAAACATCATAGATATATATTTGTGAAAAACATAAAGATGTAAAATAAAAGGCAAAGGCGAGCTTAAGCCTAAAAAGAGTTCTTTTCCAGCAAGCTTTATTGGGAAAAAGAGATAAAGTTATAAACGTCAAAAAGTGTGCATAAAAAGAGATTCATGATTAAATTTTACCTACTTAATAGATTACTACATAATATAATATATACTATACAAAACATAAAATTCTATACAATATATTATGTTGATCATAAGTAAGCGGTGGAAGTGGACTTGGGGTGAACTCAGAGGTAAGATGGGCTTCCACTTCAACCCTATTCAAGAGTGGTTATTCGTATAAACGTAATAATAAAAGTAATAGAAAAATAAAATACTTATTTGTGTAACTTAACTCTAACTAAATTGTAGTTAAATTTTAACGCAAATTCCACAATTATTTATTATTATCCTTATTTATTGAAAATATTCTATAGTCTATGTTCATCACAGAAAATTTAGTATTCTAATGGTGAAAGAATTTTTCAAATCGGTCCATTAGTTTCGTAGCCTATTCAATTCAATTCAAACAAACAAACAATCAAATCTTTCCTCTTTATAATATTAGTATAGATAGTAGATATAGATTAAACGATTAAACAAGTAGAGCCAACAAAGTAATGGTTTATGAGCCCATTCCTAAAAGTGATCATACTTGCTGACAGTTGGTAGGTATACATAGGTACCTGCTTAAACCAACTTTTTTATATAATGCTGCAGCGTGTTCTTAACAATGTTTCGACGGAGCTGCGGAGGCTACATTGCCAATTTAGCAGCGGAAGCTCAAAAACTCGAGTCGTCAAAGGTTTTTAATGTTTTTACCGGCATTTTGTAGATCGCTAGACGGAATGAACCCGTGGCTCAATCAAACCACATGCGGGGCAGTAATTGCCTTTATATTCAAAGCCGCGCTCACATCACGCCGTATAATGACAAAAATAGTCTAAAAAACACCACCGCATATGAGACTTTTTTCTCAGCTAAATTACGAAATAAAAGATTAAAGTTAAAAGATCAATAAACTTAATAAATGATCTCAATAATTGTTGTATTACGGACACAATGGATCGGCGTAGTGGAGCGTCATTAAGGCACGAACATCATTAATTTTATTCGCGGCTTTCTGACGTAAAGGCAATGGCGTCTGTCAGATTTGAAAAGGCGCTGCGCTGCCACCTGTTGGTAGCGCGGTGAATTAGACGTTAAACCCCGCGGCGCGCTTTCCACTTGATACTGCCACCGGAATGACTCGACCAAATCACAAAGGACCATTGAATTTAGAAAAAATGTGTGTAATATACGCCACGATACACGTAGATCAATCGTAGAAATCCTCAATCATGACTCTATCAAATTCAATTGCCTATTTAAAAACCTTCTCGGCTTCTCCCCAGAACGTTGATATTAATTAAAGCCGTAACAAATAAGGTAGGTGTTGCACATTGCAATTTTCAGAAGTTGAGAGACTTGTGCCTGTAGCTGATTGTGTTTAGAGTTATTGTCCTCAAATTGACGAGCTAGTTCCCATAACAATTCATAATTTAGCTCAAAGTGGAACGTCGAAAATGATCCCAAAAAAATTAAGCCGCCTCTACAGATTAGATTTCTTTATGGTAGCTAATTGCATTTTATCAAATTAAATCCGTGCTGCCCGCGGCGAGCGCTGTAAATGATTGATAATGTTTGAGAGAGCTCCATTCCCACTAGTTTTGTAGAATAAACTGTTTTGATTTGAATTAATATTCGCTATTTGTCAAAGAAATGTTTTCAATGTGGAGAAATGTGGTCAAAGACGCTTTTTTTATAGAAAGGTTCTAAGTGGGATACCATTTGTTATTCCTGCCATAATACCACGTACTTATTCGCCCTTAGAAGACAGGAATGTTTTGGATATTGATTGAACACATAATATTTAATTAGGTAATAAATAAAATATTATATTTATTTAATAAAAATATTTGTTGGCGTACCTACCTAAATCCGTAGGTACCTAAATTTTGACAGCTTTCCTCTTAGTCGAAGGTTTACTTTTCTACGTAACTTTTTCTCTTTTAAATGATCTGCCAAAATAAATATAGGTAGGTATTTTATTTTTACTTTTCTAAATAATATAATTATAAACAAGACACCGTGCATGATCTCCTAAAATTTCTAATATTAATTTAAAAAACGAAAAGAAAAAGTTTCTTATGTTTTTATCATTAGTAGGTAGGTACCTACCTAGTTAATTTTATAAAGCGGTGATTCATAAGGCAAATGTATGATGCAAAGCATCGTTATTATAATTTGGAACAATAGTAATATCTTTGCATTATATCATCAGACGCCAGACAGAATCTGTATAGCCTGGAGCTTGGAGTAATCAACGCCGGCGATGAGTGTTTGCTACTGTTCTAGAAATTATAGTCTGGGCTACATTTTGGGTTTTTTGAATACTTATTTATGGTTAAGTATGAATCTAAAAGTTAACTAGCATTGAGTGAACTCCCAAATCCCTATAAAGAACATATAGTGAACGTAACGCATGAAATCTATACGAGTAATTACAGTTCGTAATAAGTTATATTTCCGATGCACAGGAAAAAAATTACAGCTAATGTCAAAAATGACAGCTAATATCTAAAAAGACAGATAATGTCTAAAATGACTGATAATGTCTAAAATAATCGTCCAGTTCCCAACAGCTGCAAGAAGTGGTCAATAACGAACGACGCGACGCAGCTTCAGGCAGTGAACTCATAAAGTAATGATCAAAATAGGCCTATCATCGCCACAGGGATACGAAAGCCGCATAGAGATAATAAAACATTTCTAGTACCTATTTGTGATATGATTTACAATTTATGTTCGCAATCAAACGTTGTAGCGCGGACGTAACAAGGCAGTCCTTGTTGTATAGCCTGGAGCTTGCATGTTTGCTGTAGGGCAAGCACGGGCTTTCTTGTCTAAGGTAGAATAGACAAAAAATACGTCACTTTTTCATCGAATGCGTAAATTATTAGAAATTAATTTCTTTAACTTCAATAATGTACGCAATGTATGGCGATGCGATGTCATAATTGTCTATTCTACCCTCTCTAGGGTAGAATAGACAAATGACATCGCATCGCATGACACGCTTACTCCAGTAGGCCAAGCACGGCGATTGTGCTCTAACAATCGCCGTGCATGGCCTACTGGAGTAAGCGTGTCATACCTACATACTATATTACTGAACACTAGCTGCATTTCGAATACGCAAAATAAAGTTATCTATATCCTATAGGTAAGAAAAGATTTGACTATTTGTTTCAATGGAATAAGCTCTGAAACTACTAGGCCGATTCGAAATATTCTTTCACCATAAATCCTACGTTATCCCTGATGAGACTATAGATTATTAGGATCCAATAGGTAACTTTATTGAAAATAATACATCCTTCCATACTGCAAACCCAACGTGGGTTTGTAAAAATTTTTTTTTTGTTTATTAGTTATACGCGCGAATCCGGAGCCGACCGCTAGTTGTAGATAAAAAATATTTAAAACATAACATAAACGATTAATAATTTAAAGTTAATGAACGCGCCAAATAAGGTTCATGCAATTTGCGCGAAGTAGCAACCGCCTTAATATCCCAGAAAAGGGGTAGTCTCCCGGTCAGAGTGCAGCGGGCCCGTCATTTCAATCATTAGCCGATCCGGCGGCGGGCTCAAAGCAATGATTGATGCGCGCGTTTACCGACCTGTGCCTCAGTGGCACCCACAGGTAAAAAACGAACGCTTAATTAACTCGTTTGGCACCGCCGCTCATTACTGAGGAAGCGGTGTTCGAGGCGCGACTTTTTGTCGCGAACCTGCACTACTTTGTTGTAGGTAGTCTATTTTTGGAAACCAGACAAGGGCGTAGCCAGGATTCTGTTCAGGGGGGGGGCAGCCGAAAAAAAAAACCAAGAATACCTGCTAAGTACATGCTGCACGAGAAATGGGATAAGTAGGCTACGTTTAGAATAAAAAAAAAAACAACAATAGTTTAACTATACGTCACGCTATTTTACAAAATAGTAATCTTCGAGGTACTCCACAAAACCAATTTAGCCGCTCTGAGTCAATTTTGTTCTTATTTATTTGTAAGTACCATGCTTCGGTGTACGCTGAGCATACATAGGCCGTTCAAAGGATTTTCAGTCATCATTTCCTCAGCCATGTTTACTTCTAAGCACTTTCCGCGAATTTTTTGATATTTTTCGATGTTTTTTTAAATAAGTACGCAATAGCGTGACACTAGATATGACAGCTAGCCCCGAATATTTAAAAAAATCATAGTCAAGAAAAGAAAGCTAACAACAATTTGGTTTTAGAAGAAAAAAAACTCTTTCTACGGAATGAATGGCGAGCGAAGCAAGCCTCCAAATTTTTGTCATATTTTGGAGAGGCTGGTAAACATGACAAAAAGGCTATAGAATTAACGGCGAGCGGAGCGAGCCGCAATTTTTTTAGACATTTTGGATGTTCTGTAAAATACAATCAAGACTCAGAGTGTGTTTGGATGGTCACGTAAAAAAATATAACAGTGAGCGGAATGAGCGCTCATATTTTGTTGTGTTTGCGGCCTCTGAAAATGGTTGAGAAATTGTGAAGTTTTCGGAAGGCTGTTAAAAAGCCTAAAAAAGAAGAGAATTAACGGCGAGCGAAGCGAGCCACGAAATTTTTGTTACATTTTCGGTCGTTAGCAAACACATTTGAAAATTATGCCATAACCTAAGACATAACAGCAAACAGAGGGAGATATTCAATTACGGAAAACTTGAAAATAGTTATCTATCCATCTATAGATTCACGAAATTAAAAGTTATGTCGTGATCTGCCTTCCTGCCCGACTCCCACTGGAGTCGGGCGTAAATGAATGCGATGCCGTCACCTAGCTGAAATGGCATGGAGCGCGAGCGCGCCCTACCCCGCCACCGATGACGCGCAGCGCGCTGTTGCAAAGCGGAGAACGTTTGCGGTGGTAATTTTAAACTTTGGCGAAGAAAGCTTGGTAAAACGACAAAAAAAATTACATATTTAGATATAGGTACAAAAAAACAAATTGGATGGTCACGTAGCAGCGTAAAAAAAATATAACAGTGAGTGGAATGAGCGCTGATATTTTTTTGTGTTTGCGGCCTCTGAAAATTGTTGAGAAAATGTGACATTTTCGGAAGGCCGTAAAAAAGCTTACAAAAGTAGAGAATTAACGGCGAGCAGAGCAAGCCGCGAAAGTTTTTCTGACTTTTTCGGTCTTTAGCGAACAGTTTTGGAAGTATTCTATAACTTAAGAAATAACAGCAAACGGCGGGAGATATTCAATTATGGAAAAACATGGAAATAGGTATCTATCCAATAAATGTGCCTACATAATAATGTAGATGCACAACAAGAATCGAATGGCACGGAGCGCGAGCGTGCCCTACACTGCAACCAACAACGCGCAGCGCGCTGTTGCAGTGGAGAATTTTGATGAAAACAAAAATTTAAGAGCCTTGAGTTTTTAACCAACAATTTCAGGTGCTGCGTGACACGTACATATCCGAGAAAATTTTATCCATTGAAGTTTGATTTTAAACGGTGCCTCAACATTCCGGTGGGGGTTTGAATTTAGATGCAAACATAGTACGATTGTATAAAATTGACCTGTCAATGAAGTTAGTTTATTAATAGGCTTGGCTATCTACGTAGGTACGTATTTAAAATTAAGACTGCATCCTCTAGGGGGGGGGCAGCTGCCCCCCCCTGCCCGTACCTCCCTACGCCCATGAAACCAGATCTGTTTTTCTGATGCTAAGTGCATTGGAAGCAGTTTAGGATCCGTAGATAAGATATCACTGAAACGTAGGTAGATTTCCTAGAGCGTCAGGTTAAGATTTTGTAGAACACGCTAGGGCTCAGACGCGCCGCGTAGCGTATCTACGCCGTAGCGTCTACGAATCGGCTAAGCGCGTCGCGTACTCCGTACCGTATATCTGTAGGCCAAGCTCAAGGATTGTTGTTTATGGTAGAATATAAAAAATAACATAATTTTGTCATCAATGCTTCCTCCAACTTCAAGATAGTACCTACCTACGCAACGTATGTACGATGCAATGTCATTATTGTCTCTTCTACCCTCGAAAGCAATCCCCGTGTTCGCCGACTGAGCCCCAAAAAGTCGCAACCGTAACTTTATTTCTGAAGATTAAACGTCAAATTCTGGCTTAATTATTAATCAAATCGAGGCGTGCGATAGACGATGATGCATCGACCTTTGATTACATTAACGCTTACAAACTCTCAGCGAGTAATTAAAACCCTGCCGTGGTCTGAAGAACAATAGGATAATTCTTTATGCTTCTATTCACATTAAATGGGAAATCGTTCGCTAATTTCATTTCGGATAAAACAGGTGAATAGCCACCTGCTGCTCGAATAATATTGTAGCTTCTAATCGTTGCTGCGTAGATCAATAATTTTGTGATTAAAGTAATACACAGGGTGAGTTTCTTTTAAGCTCCTAAGGGGAGTCTGAAAACGTGAGTTATCGAAAAGCAGTTTTAGGAGGCTTTATTTCGAAAAAGATTTGCATTAAAAAAAGTTGAAGAACATTTCTAATTTCCTGGAAAAGTCAGTTTTTGAAACAAGAAAATTTTGCATACTTAGTTCTTTAGTCGATACTAAATAAATAGTTCATCGACTATGTGTCCGAGATATTAGTATACCTTCAAAAACTAAACTAAAAAACAAAACAAGTGCAAATACCTTGAATTGAACATTGTCTTTGCACGCATGGTCCCATTAAGTGACCGGCGAGTCCTGACCTAACCCTATATACCTCTAGTACTGTGGACAATATGATGATGGTATACCTAAAGTAATTTAAAGATAACTTCTTAGTTGCAGTTGCAACCGCATCGCATATGGTTTACATTCTTATAATAATTATTTATTACCACTATTGGTATAATGTTACCGTTGAACCCACGACGTCCTGTGCGGTTAAAACAAAAGCACTCCTTTGTTCTTATAGCATTCAGCGTGCAAATGGTTTCCTTTTAGCTTTACAATAAATATTCAATGAATAGTTGGTTTTACAATAATACTGTAATGAATAGGTGCGTTTTATTCAATCAATACTCTTTATACTGTTAAGATGTGGTTTTGGGCGCGTGGCTTAAATTGTTTAATTGGAATTGTTGCCGACCAGCTGTCGGACCATTTCCAGTATAAAGAAGATGTACCTACCTACATAAAGTACTACCTAAGTAGGTATAGCATCCAAATAGAACTGCATAGGTATTTCTGTTAGGAATAGCGACTGTAAAAACATGTAGGCGACACCCGGCGAGTCGTATCGATGTAGAATCTAGTATAAAAAGACTTAAATTTTAATACCGCTATCATAAAAATAGTTTCCATTTCCTTTGCTAGTAACTTCACAGTTTTAAGGCCAAAAACAGCCTTTATTTGCGCTGGCGCAGGAATAAAAACAGTGTCCATGTTAGGAAGGGACGCAGATCTCTGTCAGCTCCCACGTGGAACCTTGTAGGTACCTATTCTTTTATTGTTTATGGGAAAGGAGTATCTTCGTGATTAGATAGGACTTTACGCCCACCGGGCCACCTTGGGCCGCGAATCTCTCCCTGTCGGATACCGTACTGACTATCAAAGCATCTGTGGAAGATAGCTGATAGTGTGGAAGGAAACATGATCAGAGGAGATTCAATAGTTACGGCATGAAAATGTGATATTGTGTCGATAACGCTGCTCTTGGTGGTTCGTCGTTTATTTACAACTTTGGGTACACGAACATGGTGGTTCCAGAAATATTTTAATATTCAATTCGGTGTATTTTTGCCTGCAAAATCGAAATCAGGCTCATTTTGTCCTCCTAAAAATGTTATTCACTTATTTTAATTTTTATGTGACTTTATTTCATAAATTTAATCTTTTCAGCGCTTAATTTTTTTAGTTAGCCATTTTTATCTGAACTAACAGATTTTTTATTATACCTGAGTGAAAAATGAATAGTAGGTACCTATTTTTTTTACGTTTTATCCGTTCGTTACTCCGTCCACGACTATTTTTTGCATGCTGTCTTCACCTTTAATCATCATTCTCTCTACAAATAATTCAGTAAAGTTCAGTTAAAGTCATTCAAGTGAAGTTCTAGAATGCTACAATAAGGATTAAAGTTCTAATTCCAAACACACTGACTAAAGTTCAACCACAGTCACTTCCGGTAGCAACAAAATTAGAACAAATATCGAAATAATCACAATGGCAACGGAGCCATTAGTTATACTTTCCCCTACCCTAAGCATTAAGCACCACTCAAATTAAGTGTGGCTCGATCAACAGTCATTTTCGGTTACAATTAACCGAACATTTGAGTGAAAAGTCAACCACCCACTCCAATTGATTTATTGTGTGCTGTAGATCCGCCATTTTGTGCCGAGAATGTAAAGTCTGTGTACAGATACTGGATGTGGCATACATACATCCAGTCTAACCAATATGACTCAAAGTAGGTACCTTCAATATTTAGCCCTTGGATACTCAGTAAGTTAGTTACTATAGTTTTTAATAAATAAATAATCGCGTTTTTTTTTAAATTTAATATTTCTCGACGTTTCAACAGGTTTACACTCTGTCGTGGTCACGAGATGACTGTGACAAATTAAATAAACGCGATAAATACCCGTTAAAATAGTACCTACTAATAATTATGCCACTTAGACGTTCTTAAATCTGAGAAGTCTTGTGTATTTGGGATTGGGAGTAATAATTATAGAAAAAAACGTATGCTTAAATTTTTTTTATTTCTTTAATCACATTTTGGTAGGTAAGTCTTACCTAGGCTACTGAATCTTAAAATAGGTACTTAATAATTAGTTCGGTCAACGAATTAGCATAGCCACCCAACGCAGCACTGCTGCCAGCATTCTGGGTACTCTGCCCAATGGTGACGGATTAGATAATTAGGGATAGATATAAGAATATAAGTGTAAATACTATCTGTAACTTTAATATTCTGTTAAGTATCTAGGTACTGTAATTTTCGTTGTTAAAGAATTAATTATAAAAAAACACAAAATAAAAACCATTTAGTGTCGCCAATGTATGCGGTGATTCAAGGGTTTTTGATTAGATTTGTTTTTTTTATTCAATTGTTCAAGCCCGCCGACATAGTTTCTTTATTTGTTCTAATATTTTTAATTTTTTATGTTCACTACATGTGTTTTTATCACAAAATTTTTTTAGGCATACTTTTTGAGCAGCCGATAATGATTGTCGATGTCTACTTTAGTCTTTACATGTCACATTTCACTTCTAGTAGTTGTTAGATCTGCGATGGCGTGTGCCAGGGGTGCAGTTCATTTGTCTAAACGCAGTACATCGAAGGGCACTCGAAGGGGTGGGAAAGTGTTTCACTTTACAAAAAGTTAAAATGTTCCTTGACTATTCAATAGCCCTAGAATGTTCAATCGTACTTTTTGTTGGAGTGCTTGATTGCGCTCCTATTACAAATCAATTAATTCTACGTTTGCCTTTTTATGTCTGTGGGTTTTTCATACCTAGTTTAGTAGAGATAATTCGAAACACACTTATCCAAAATTTAATTATGAAAGAGATTAGAAATATTTGCGTTACAAAAATATATCTAGATTATCCAACTTAGGTACATTCGTTTTTCTGGTAGAAATTTAATACAAATTTATATTCAATTTGCGTGAACCCAAATAAAAAACTTTTATAAGTTCCGTCATTGTAAAGATATAACTTATCATATGACGTACCATTTTTACTAGTTTCAGCAAGTTTCTTATCTTACAATAAAAGTTTAACCACCAGTGCTCTCATTATTAAAATTTCTTATGATAACATCAGTGGAGTAGAAATTGTATAGAGTACCTATAGCGAGTAGATAGAACGAGAGTAGCCTAGTATGAACGAGTATTTTTAGTAACAATTGCATGTAAATAGTCTGTAGGTATGGGTGTGTTGACTAGGTGTTCCTAAACCCGTACCTACATTGGTGACCCCGACGTGATCTTATACATTGGTGAGTCTTTTCTTTGTGTTGGATAACCTTGGATGACATTCCGGAACATTCGAGAATTCTCGCCGAACAAAAGGATTTTGGTGTGTGGTACAAGTGAAGAGCGGTGAGCAAAATTTTTTTTTTCTCTGATTTTTGGAAGATGTCTTCTGACGAGTTTGATGATGCCCGTAATCAGCCTACTGCTGAAGTTCTCCGAGTTGGCGTGAGAGTACCACCATTTTGGCCTGAAGAGCCGGCAGTATGGTTTGCACAGGTAGAGAGCCAATTCATTTTATCTAAAATTACGACGGACGAGACGAAATTTTGCTACCTCGTTTCCCAGCTCGACAACCGTTATGCTGCCGAAGTCAAGGATATCATCACGAATCCACCTGCTTCAGACAAGTACCTAAAATTAAAACTAGAACTAATCAAACGCCTTTCAGCGTCAAAGGAAAAGCGTGTCAAGCAGCTGTTAATACATGAGGAGCTCGGTGACAGGACGCCTTCTCAGTTCCTTCGCCACTTACAAGGTCTTGCAGGTCCAGCTGTTCCTACGGATTTCCTGACAACTATTTGGTCGAGCCGATTGCCTGCTAATATCCAGACGGTGATCGCAACTCAGATAGAATTACCGCTAGAAAAATTAGCAGATTTAGCAGACAAGGTACACGAGATTGCTCCTAGTACTCCCCAGGTGGCTACAACTTCTAAAGCGGAAACTGCAACAACTCACGATGATCTGGCCAGGCAAGTTTGTGAACTCACTAAGCAAGTCGCAAAACTGACCCAGCAGGTTTCCAGCGGTGGACGATCGCGACCGCAGCAGCAGAATAGCCGTAACAGCTACAACTCACGCTCACGTTCTCGCTCTCGCCCACGTTTTCAGCAACCACCTGCAGACTGTCCTCACTGTTTCTACCACTTTAACTACGGAGCACAGGCCAAGAAGTGCAAGGAGCCCTGCACTTTCAAGTCGGCGGAAAACGGTCAGGGCGGTCGCAAGTAGCGGCCAACGACTGCCCTTCTTCAACAGGCCGTATCTTCGTTACCGATCGCGCATCCAAAATGCAGTTCCTCGTGGACACTGGTTCCGACCTGTGTGTTTTCCCGCGGTTGGCTATAAAAACGCCCTGTTTTAAGTCTAAGTACACCTTAACAGCTGCAAACAACTCTGTTATCCATACTTACGGTGTTAAGCAGATGCAGCTGGATTTAGGCCTTCGCCGTGCTTTCACCTGGAGCTTCACGATCGCTGACATAACTAGACCGATCATAGGAATTGACTTCCTTAAGTTCTATGGTTTGCTCGTGGACTGCAAAAACCAGCGTCTCATCGATGGCGTAACTTCACTCTCAGTAAGTGCCCTTTCCTCCAGATTACCTGACGACACAGCATCTATCAAGGCTGTGACAGGTGAATCGGAGTTCCACATGCTGTTGCGAGAGTTTCCTGAGATTACCAGACCTGCAGGTATACCATCATCTCCTAAGCACAACACTCTGCACCATATCAGGACGACACCTGGTCCTCCTGTCTCTTGTAAGCCTCGACGTCTCGATCCTGTCCGACTTCAAGCTGCGAAGAAGGAGTTCGAGAATATGGTAGCCAGTGGAGTAGCTCGACGTTCTGAGAGCCCATGGTCTTCTGCCTTACACCTGGTGAGAAAGAAAGATGATGGATGGAGACCCTGCGGTGACTACCGCTCACTCAACGCTAGAACCATACCTGACAGGTATCCTATACGTCACATCCAAGACTTCGCTCAACAACTTTCAGGATGTTCCATTTTCTCAACAGTGGACCTCGTGAAAGCTTATAACCAGATCAAGGTGAACCCTGATGACGTCCAGAAGACGGCCCTGACAACTCCATTCGGCCTTTTTGAATTTAATTATATGGCATTTGGACTTCGTAATGCTGCTCAAACGTTCCAGAGATTCATAGACGAAGTACTTCTAGGTCTGGATTTCTGTTACGGGTACATAGACGACATTCTAATCTTTTCAAAAAGCCTTTCTCAACATAAAATTCACTTACGTCAGCTATTTGATCGCCTAAAGCAGTATGGAGTGCTGATCAACACCTCCAAATGCGTACTGGGTGAGTCGGAAGTAAACTTCTTGGGATATCACGTTTCAGCCAAAGGAACTCGACCGCTGGACGTCAAGGTCGAGGCTATCCAGAACTTTCCTGCTCCCAAGACCATCAAGGACCTCCGACGCTTTCTGGGAATGCTTAACTTCTATCGTCGCTTTATTCCCAACGCTGCTAAGCTTCATGCGCCGTTAAATGCTTTATTGGCTGGCCCTAAGGTAAAAGGTTCACAACCAGTGAACATGACTGCAGACCTGCTGCGTGCCTTCGAAGACTGCAAAACCTCACTTTCTCAGGCTACCCTTTTAGCTCATCCGGATGCTTCAGCGGATCTCGCAGTCGTCACGGACGCATCTGATTCTTCCATTGGAGCTGTACTACAACAACGTAAGAAGAACACCTCTGAGTGGGAACCACTTGCATTCTTCTCTCATAAACTTTCCAGCTCCCAGGTCAAATATAGCCCTTACGACCGAGAACTACTCGCCGTGTACGAAGCCATCAAATACTTCCGGCATATGATCGAAGCGAGGACTTTCGCCATCTTCACCGATCACAAGCCTTTGGTCTTCGCCTTCTCACGCTGCAAAGACAAATGTTCTCCACGTCAGTTTCGACATTTAGACTTCATAGCCCAATTCTCCACTGACATTCGATACATACCCGGCAAGGAGAATGTTGTTGCTGACGCTCTATCTCGTGTTGACGAAATTACAGGTATAGACTATCAAGCTCTTGCACGATATCAGGAATCAGATCAAGAACTGCAAGACTTGATCAAGAATGGCTCCAGTTTAAGACTCCAGAAGGTAAAATCTGTACACTGCGACGAACCTATCTTCTGTGACATATCTGGTGGACAGCCACGACCTTACATCACTCCACAGCTACGAAAACCAGTCTTTGCTATGATGCATGAACTTCATCATCCCGGAAACGCAGCTACAGTGCGACTGGTTACGCAAAGATTTGTGTGGCCAGGGATTCGTAGTGATTGTAGAGAGTGGTCTAGGCAATGCTTGCAATGCCAACAATCAAAAGTATTTTGTATTTTGAACTCATATTTCGGATCGATGTTGAGTGGCGCGTAGGTACGCCACAAGTCGTTATAACTATGATAACCTAGGATGAACGAGTATTAACAATTGCATGGAAATAAAATAGACACCTTATATCTAAAAATAAGTACTAGATGATAAACTTACTATAATCCACTACATTAGATATTTTTATCTATACTAATATTATAAAGAGGAAAGATTTGATTGTTTGTTTGTTTGTATGTTTGTTTGTTTGTTTGTTTGTTTGAATTGAATAGGCTCCGAAACTACTGGACCGAGTTAAAAAATTCTTTCACCATTAGAATCCTTAATTTTCCGTGATGAACATAGGCTATATAATATTTTCAAAAAAGTTAGGGATCCGCATGAAAAATTCAATAATTGAACCGAGGGCTGTATATTCAACCTCTTTTTCTATTATGGCGCGTCAGAATATAAAAAGAGGTTGTATAGCGCACGGTGCTTGATTTTTCTCTACGGCCAGTGTCAGTTTTGGAATGTCGAGTCAATGTCAAGAACCCCAATGCTGTTAAAAAAAGTAAAGATCCGTAAGAAAACTGTGAAACCCATCGTTTTAGTGTGTATAATTTCTGAAATTTTTGTTTATAACCCGTGCGAAGCCGGGGCGGGCCGCTAGTTAATAATAAAAGACATCCAGAACACCTTTAACAAACATCTACAGATCGTGCATAGGTACTATCCCAAGGGGTAATCAAACCCGCAACATCCTGCGTTGAAAGCGGACCTTCGCCCGCTGCGCCCCAGAGCCAATAGTAGTAATCAAACATTTTTTTTATATAAATAGTAATTTTTTTTATATAAATAATAGTTATTATTTCAAGGCCTAAATGGTGGCAACGGCTAAAAAATTTAAACCTGAAATTAAAAAAAAAGGTTTTCTATTGTTTACATTCAAAATTTAATTCATTCAAAGTTTAAAATTTAAACCTTATATGAAAAAAATTAAGCAATTAATAAAAAGTACAACAAAAACACTATAGTTACCTCAGCATGTATCATTCCTTGGTAATAACCGAAAAAAGCTGATAGCATCAGTTGAAGTTACGAAGGAAAGTGTAATTTTCGACTATTTCTTCACTATTTCGAGCCCCGTATCGGCGCCAAAGTTTTTCAATTACTGCCACAAACGATGTGCCTAATTACCGTGATATCAAATATAATTGTGATTATGGGTTTACCTTCCAATTAACTTAGTTTTATGGAATAGAAATATAATGTCCCTGTACGGGTGCGTTTATTTATTTTTTTCTAAAGTATAGAAATACTAGCGGCCCGCCCGGCTTCGCACGGGTATTAAACAAAAATTTTAGAAATTATACACACTAAAACGATGGGATTTACAGTTTTCATACGGATCTTTACTTTTTTTAACAGCATTGGGGTTTTTGACATTGACTCGACATTCCAAAACTGACACTGGCCGTAGAGAAAAAGCAAGCACCGTGCGCTATACAACCTCTTTTTCTATTCTGACGCGCCATAATAGAAAAAGAGGTTGAATATACAGCCCACGGTTCAATTATTGAATTTTTCATGCGGATCCCTAACTTTTTTGAAAATATTATATCGCCTATGTTCATCACGGAAAATTAAGGATTCTAATGGTGAAAGAATTTTTTAACTCGGTTCAGTAGTTTCGGAGCCTATTCAATTCAAACAAACAAACAAACATACGAACAATCAAATCTTTCCTCTTTATAATATTAGTATAGATGTATTAGATAGACTAAGTTTGCTTTCTTTCATTTGCTTCGTACACTTAAATGCTTAAACGACTATAAAAAGAGAAAGAGAAAAAAGAGGTTTGATTTTCAGCGGCTGTATGTGTGAATCTAGGTTTTTTTGCATAATCGTCGATTTTTATTAGATTTTGATGAGTTTTTTGTTAGTTTAGTGCGTAAGCCTTCGCCTCGGTGTAATCTTTAAAATTTTAAATAATATGAAGATCCAGAAAAAATCGAATTCGGCGGGAATAATTCCTATCCGTAGACGTTGGAGATTTCAAGAATAACACTGCTGCCTAAATTATAAATTTCTAAGTAGTAGAAGTAAAATATTATAATGCACACACATTAACCCCGTGTATAATCCAAAGTTCCTATCCATTCAAGGTTGCCTGGAGAGATCGCTTTCGAGCTATAAGACCGCCAATTGTCGCTTTTTCTTAGTTTACCGCTTTTTGTAAACTCATAAGTTTAGTGTGCAAAAAAGTACCTGTTTATTATTATTATTATTATTAAAATGGAAAAGTTTAAGGGGTCATAGCAACAGCTGCTGTAAAGCATTGCGTGATTGTAACCCACCGTTTACACACTACACCTGCAATTATTACTGATACTACCTAGAGCCCACAGTATACAGCAGTGTTGCCAGCTCATATGTTAATTGTTGGGAAAATTTGGAGCGGACATAACGACTTTGACTTGTGGGAACCCACCTATTGCCAATTAAATTAGACAACTGTTTAATTACGTCGTACCGATTTGTGGTGCTGCTAAGTTGACGTTTCATAGGTCGAGTAAGACAGCTGTGACAATCTCCATCCATGACTAGATTTTTTTTTATTTAACTCGGTTATTAAAACCAATTAGGTACATTAATTAACAGAAATTAAATATACCTACAATCATAAAAAATAAAGCTAGCCCGTATCACAAAAGCTTGTTTAGGGCCTTTTTTGACCTCAGTGGCGTGGTGGACGAAGGTCCGCCTGACACTAGAGGTTGCGGGTTCGATTTCCATCTCGGGACAAATGTTTGTGTTCTGGTCCTTTCCTAATAATAAAGTCCTAGTAATAAAAAAATTCTATCTATTTAGGTAATACAATGTGTATTTTGGTACGTACACCTTTTATGAGGTCCCCTACGTTTCCATTGAATTCTAGCGGTCGTGGTCACGGGGCGACCGAAATTATATGCGACTAGCGGCCCGCCCCGGCTTCGCACGGGTATTAAACAAAAATTTCAGAAATTATACACACTAAAACGATGGGTTTCACAGTTTTCATCTTTACTTTTTTTAACAGCATTGGGGTTTTTGACATTGACTCGACATTCCAAAACTGACACTGGCCGTAGAGAAAAAGCAAGCACCGTGCGCTATACAACCTCTTTTTCTATTCTGACGCGCCATAATAGAAAAAGAGGTTGAATATACAGCCCACGGTTCAATTATTGAATTTTTCATGCGGATCCCTAACTTTTTTGAAAATATTATATAGCCTATGTTCATCACGGAAAATTAAGGATTCTAATGGTGAAAGAATTTTTTAACTCGGTCCAGTAGTTTCGGAGCCTATTCAATTCAAACAAACAAACAAACAAACAAACAAACAAACAAACATACAAACAAACAAACAATCAAATCTTTCCTCTTTATAATATTAGTATAGATGATAGAACGATGCGAATGATGGTGGTAACACAGGGGAAATGGTATGTAAATACAAGATATGCTCTATGATATCGTATACAATACTTAATAAATAAATCAATAATGCCGGACAATCCACACAGCATCATCTAGCCCCAAGCTAAGCAGAGCTTATGTTATGGCTACTAGATAACTGATGTACATAATACAATATTATTACTTATACAGATATTTTATTTATTATACGTAGAAAACGACGGAACATAATCGCGAAAGCTTAATTTTTACTCATTCACATTTTTTTATTGATATGTTTTAAGACAGAGAGTTCAGGGAGTACGAGTAAGAGTACCAAATTTAAAAAAATAAAAATATAAATAGGCGGAATAATAAAAAAAGATATAGGTACCAACTTAAATTATGTTTCAACAAAATACCTTCAAACTAAACCAGCTGCCATAAACTCCTCGCTCTACTTCTAATTAGGGATATTATGAGTTACGACTTATGACGCTTTTCAATAGGGGACAGATTTAATAAGTCAAATTGCTACATTACGCTAGAATGAGATCATTTTCTGTTATTAGGGGGAATCGTAAAATAGATAAGACAGTTATTAAAATTACGTACCTGGCTAATAGACATCTGCATTACAACGACCTCAATTTATACCTATTTCAGAGTTCTAGAGTTTCTTTTAAGACCTATGATAATTTTTTTACGTAAATGTTTAGAACAATAATGTTTTTAATTATTCATTATTTATTGATTTATTACGTAAACGAAATTAACCATTATAAATATTAATAATACCTTAATAGGTTAACGATCGTTTACTTAAACGCAACACAGATTATGCATGCCTCAAGTGACGAATCTTTGACAAACTTTTAAAAAATTTATGAACTTTTTTGCTAATTTTAACAACTGATCTCAAGTAATTTTTGCGTTAGAATTTATTTCATTTCTTGTTTGAAAATATATAAAATTGAAAATATCTGCTTTATCTAATTAGGAAGTTGCCTTAGATTGTAGATTCATGTGATTTTTTTCATTTATGTAAGATTTTAAATAGGACTTAGTTATTATTTGCAATTTTGTTTATGGAAGGTAAAAATCAAATAAGTGGTAAAATTTTACCTCTGAAGTAGGTACGCAAGGAGAGTTCTTACTTCTTTTCATGAATATGAAATTTCCATGAACTGGACACTAATAGAAATGTGGAAAACCAGTTCGAGTACAATAAAACAGGACTTTCTTTAGTGATCCGTCAATGATATACCTATTTTTTCCTGCATAGAAGGTACACTCCGAAATGTTAATAATGCCATCTATGGCGCTCATTAGCGGAGACCTATCCTGCAGTTCAAGTCCAGCAGTGGACTATTATAGGCTGATGATGATGATGAGTATAAAACACTCGAGTTCCGCTGGTAGAAACTAGTTTAAGATTAGATAGTAGGTACCTAAGTATTCTATCTACTAGGCATTTGTTTTTGTTTATTGTTTCCCCAATTAAAAGTTCTATGATCGAGTTAATTCAAGCCAGAATTTAATTTCGTTTATGACTCTAGCAGATTTTCAGGCGTTTAGTACGGCGTGCCTATTTCCTCGGATTTGCATACCCAATCGACTGGCTACGGAACCCTACACGCACCCTGATAATACGGACTATGATTTATTCACATTATACCAAGCTACGGTGTTCTGTATGAATGCAAGCTAGAGAAGCTTTGAAAGATTTCGTTAACGTGGGCTTAGATGATAGAGCAAGACAAAAATGTTTTAGTTAAGTACCAAAATACCTACTGGGATGGTAATTTTACTGTTTGGAGAAATTAAATTCTTAATATTTTTTTAAAGGGCCTCTCCGGGGGTATTTTAAAACACGTTTTCTTATTATTTTTGTAGATAGACAATTATTTTCAAAAAAGCTTGTGGTAGGAACGCATGAAAGGCATCAATTAAAGTAGTTAACTATATGTACCTACTTACTAGAGCTTAAATATCAGCAAGCTTAGGGAATTAATCTTAGCTAGTGAGTGGATGGTAAATTGGTAGACCTTAGGCCCCTTTATCAATCACACACACTGGTCTAATAAGAAACTGTGTTAATAGGCATCCAATGTACATAGGTAACGCCCGCCATGTTAGTTAGGTAGACCAACCATAAAAGTCGACACCATTGCAACAAAGTGTTCGAAACGCCGAAAATCACCGTCTGTGTCTACTTAAGGCACAGTTATATCCATAAAAAACTTACGAAGACAATTTTCTCTGTAATATTCGTTAGTGTGTAATATCATATGAATTACACAGTAACAAACCGAAACTAAGTGCGGCCGAATGTTTCCGTTCCGTCCGAGTCATTAAAGCTGCGCTCATCCAGCGGACGAATTTAGAGAGCGGCATTTGTCCGCTGGGGCTACCTTTCTAAATAATTTTACAAGCGGTGGCTCAAAGTACCCAAATAGGCGGTCGGGTAGACTTAATTCACCTGAAGTTGATCACCTGGGTGAATTAAGTGCTACGCAGGGTAGACTTAATTCACCTGGGTGATCAAAGTACACCCACCCGGTAGACTTAATTCACCTGGCAGAAGTTTAAAAAAAGGTAGGTACCTACTTGAGTTTTATTGTTATTTAAAACTCGTCACCTAGTCGTCGGTAAAAACTTGTAATCACGCTGTTGATGGTCAATACTGTTTTATAGACGTTACGTCGTTACCCTCACTAAGAGAACCACGAATTAAAATTTTGTTCCAAAATTATCGACTCGTCGGAAATACTATTGCCTTATTATTACTTCAACTACATGAGCTTTGTACTTGTAGGTACCTACCTAATATAAGAAGAATCGCACCTTCCTCTTATACATCAGTTTCAAAACAAGTCCGTCTGACATGCGTCAAAAGGGTGACGCGATAGAATTACCAGCCACTGAATAATTTGATAGGGGAAATGATTGATACAACAATCACACGTAATCAGAATCGTGTCGGTACGATTAGGCCGCGGTAAGGGCGCCGTTCAGACAATCTCTCGACGATTTAATCAACACTCTTAATGGATCTCTCTTCATTAAATTGTAATACCTAATGCGCATTGTTTTTGTACAACGGGAAAAGGTGTGGTTTCTGTCTAATCTGATCTAATGGGCTGATTACACTACTACACATGCCCAAGTCTAATCTATAACGATGGCTTCAAGGTGAACCGATGTCCTCAAAAGATGCCTATCAGAATCGCATTAGCGCGTAAATCATAATTTCCAGCAGACTTCAAAGTTGCCTAATTTATATAGAAAACTAGCTTGTTTTCGGAAACGTTTTCACGTAGTTAAACGCACCGAAAGTCATGCAATTCGACAATTAAGTAACACGGGGGTGCTGATAAAAATAAACCCACTTAATGCACGAATTTATCGAGATTTGGTCAAGCCCTATCAAGATTTTGTAGTTATTGCGGCTATTAGCGCTTGACTTGAGTACCTACCTACACCGTAATTTATCGCGTTTCAGAAATCGAATTATGCTCGTGCCTACAGAACACTGTGACACCGTTGTACCGGTGGCGTAACTGTCATCGGTGTTAGGGTGTTTCTATAGGTATTATAATCTTTGAGGATATAATATTGGTCTAGATTCTAGATAAACCTAATTTAGGATTTAAGACGACACTATTAAAAATCGGTCCCTGCCCGTGGTCCACCTACATAGTACACCTGGCTGTACCAGGGGCATTTTTTTCTTCCCGTGGTCCACCTCAAGATAACTGGGTGTTCCACGGGAAAAAAAAACTTTCCATGGTCCACCTTAGTTCACCTGGCTGTACCAGGGGCATTTTTTTCTTTCCGTGGTCCACCTGTATTTTGGGTATACAAACTTTACATTACCTACCTACTTAAACAAACTTTTTACATTATTTTTTCCTTTTTTTCGTACTGACAGACAATGTCTATCACACGTCATGGTGAATCGCAGGTACATTATTTTTCTGTTTTCTATATCGTATTTCGTCTATGTAATTTCGTATTTTTTATTATAACGACAGAAAATGAATTGCGAAGAAGATGTTACATTCATTAAAAGAAAAGGAGGTACCGTCCTCCTACATAATGGTTTCCAATTTTACAAAGTAAAAGATTTTAAAAACGGCTCAAGTTTGTGGCGATGTTCCACTTATAAAAAAGACAATTGCAGAGGAAACATAATCATCAAGGTGCGTTTTTATTTAATATATCAGCAATCACGGTCGGTACTTCTACTAAAAATATAATCACGTATCACCATCAGTCCGATCGAAGTAAACCGTATTATAATCCTTATTCCTTTAATAAAGGAATAAGGATTATAATACGGTATGCAACAAACATTTCAAATAGTAGGTACGTGTATCAGTTTTTCTTGACTGTATTAAGGTATTTTGACGTGATAACGTCTATTAAATCGATGAACATGGGTAGCATGTTCAATAAGATGTCGCGTTGTGGACGAGGTTGTCATGAACAACGACTGAAGCACGGAAGATTAAAGTTCTAATTTCGTCTAATAGATAGCGTTCTTAGCTAGAATGAATTTGTATGTAAAATAAATCAAGTACGGGTAAATGACGTTATCACGTAAAGTTATCGTTCCTAAACCGACTTTAGAGACAACCATTTTTTTATTATGTACAGACAGAAGCATTAATTGGTAACCCCCTCACAGAATATGTCATAGTTATCATTCAGTAGCATGTAGGTTCAAACCCGTGAAGATTTATATATTCATTTTAATTTACATTTTTTTTTATTTTTGTTTTTTTATAAAGTTTGTTTAATTGTTTAAATAAAAAACAGATGTTTTTTTTCAACACCTACATTTCTTTTATCAGGAGTAACGATACTGAAATTTCGAGCCTGTATCACATGTAACTATGGTGTAGTGGTTAGTGTAACCGAGATTCTGACACCGCACATCGTAATGATCGTCATCGAATCCTTGCAGTGGATGTTTTTGTTTTTTAACTACTACTTAATTTTAGTAATGTAATAACATTTATTTATGTGTAATAGTGAAGTTTTTGTCTATTAGTATGAATTTAAAGTAATTGATAAAATAAAACAATAATAATAATTTCAGGTAAACAATTACCTACGTTTATTTTTTTCAAAAATTTGCCTACACAAACAACAACACAAAAAATTTAATTAATGTTTTATTTTATTACTTAGCCTACTTACAAATAGCTTCCTATCCTGAAAAATAATATTCCATTTTCGATTTAGTGCTCGAGAATACACATGTTTTCATTAGATTTTCGTTTACTTTGCTAATCTAATGAATTAAACAATTTGGATCTCGTGTAAATCATGGAATACTAAATAATCAGGTAGTTTTGAAAATAAATGAGGTCAAATGGAGTTTTTCTGACAATGTTAAAAGGTAAAATTACATAAGGGTTTAGTAGGTAGTGATATTTATCGTCCTTTATATTTAGTGATACTTATCGCTTAATAGCTTAAGGGCTAACGGATCGGATCTCAATTTAAAACCATTTGACCCCACATATTTTCTATCGGATTTAGGTAGGTCCGAACTTTTAGATGTCCAAGAAATAACAGTAATGCCTTGTAGAGATGAACAACCCTTGAGAAACCATCCGCGTACGATGCACTGCACAATTATCATGGACAAAATAAATTTGGGCTTCTGGATACGCGATCCGCGTAGTAACCTTCAACACTTTCAAGCTCGTCATTCATGCGCCCAGTTATTTTTACTATTTCTCCAGAACCCATAGAGGATATCCATCTCCAAAACCTAAAAAGAAAAAAAAGTCAACTGTTATAATGTTAATTTAGTTCGTGTAAATACTAACTTGTTATAAATATCATTATTATGATGAAATAATCATAGATAATTTGTTGAGAATTATCAGTATTATCACTTACCTAAAGTTATTCATGCCCTACGATGGAGTTCAGCAGACAGTCCTATTTTTGCTGCTCGATAATTGTGTAAGTATATCAGCTGCATGCAAATGCCTTCTGTTGATGTTGATATCAAATATTGTTGAGCAGTAGAACGAGTGGATGCAAAAGGCGAACTAGTCTGAATGTCAACAATATTATTGTGGCGACTTCACTGATTTGTAATACACTCCTGTTGTTTATCTGCCATTGCTTCTTACATTCACATCCCCACATTACACCTAAGCGCACGGTTTTTATCTGTAAGACAACAAATCAATACTTAAATGAAGTTAAAGATAACAAGGTTTTACTAAAAAAATATGTATTTGTTTCGTAATGATTATGACACAAGAATAATAAGTTGATAACTTACCGTAATTCAAAGCTAACGAGCAATCTCCTGATTACTCATTTGCTGTTCGAATAGCACCGCGATCTTAGTTCTCACAAAATTCTTAATTTGCATAATTTCCTTCAATATTCTTCAATTCATTTATGATTCAAACCAGTAAGTCAAGACTAGAATTGAGTATGGCTAGTGACCTTTTCATTATTCACCAAGATTATATTTAAATCTACCCTCAAATACTTCTTTTTTTTCTTATCCAGTGTAAAGAGATCTCATAAATAAAAATCCGCTGTCGAACACTAATAACATAAAATTTCGACGCTCTGATAACTGGTTCGTTGGTTTAGTTGGTTGGTGCGTGCATTACTTGTCATGTGAGCGATTGGATGTCTGGTTCGATTCCCACTGGGTGTTACGTTTTTGTTTCTTAGTATTTGAGTAAAAGATTTGTAAATCGTACAGTGATTTGCAATGTAAACTTTAGCTATTAGGGGGGTTACCAATTAATGCTTCTGTCTGTACGTAGGTTAACATAAGAAAATTACCTCTAGGGTATGATTTTTTAACATAAACTATTTTGTTTTAGGACAATCGTATGATAAAGAGTAGAGACCACTCTTGCTCACCCAATTTAGCTAAAAACCTTATTGCAAAAGAATTTGAACGATTAAAGGAAAGCGTCAAAGATGGTATTGACTCGGTACCCCAACTGTATAATGAAATGGTGTCAACAATTCAAACAAGCACTTTCGATATGGTAGCCGATGTACCGTCATTAACTAGCTGCCAGCATAGTTTATATTCCGCCAGGAATAAATCATTAGGTATCAAAAAATCTGTATACAAAAACTTCAATGAAGTTTGCGTGCCGTCTAAGTTTACTGATTTTATACTAGCTGATTATAATAATCACGATGGATCACGCATAATCGTTTTTTGTTCTCAAGTCAATAGAGAAAAACTTTCAGAAGTTGTCGAATACTTCGCCGATGCTACCTTTGATACATGTCCACCGCCATTTTATCAATTGTATACTATTCATGGCGATGTGGGAAGTACTATAACCGCAACAAAAACCGTGCCATTGATTTACGCGTTAATGCCTAATAAAAAACAAGACACGTATAAAATTGTCTTTGAATTAATTAAGGCACAGCTACCCGGTTTTAAACCATGTAAACTACACTGCGACTATGAGATAGCCGCTATTAACGCTGCACTAGAAGCCTTTCCAGGAGTTATGCTGGTTGGATGTTATTATCACTGGTGTAAGGCAATATGGAAAAAGTCCAAAAAATTAAGCCTTAAAAGTAAAACAGAAAAAAGATTAACTGGGCTTATTTCGGCTTTGCCACTTTTACCCAAAGAATACATTACAGAAGGTCGAGAGTATATTATACAAATGGAAAGCTTACATAAACCAAAAATGGTAAAGTTTTTAAAATATATTGACAGCTTTTGGATGACAAAGAACTTCATTGACATTTTATGCGTCTTTGGCCAGAGACATCGCACGAACAACGTAACAGAATCTTACCACTCACAATTAGGTAAAAAAATAAGAAAATATGAAATCACTGTCACACGCCTGCTAACAGTGCTAAAGGCGCTTGAAAGCAAGTCTTTTATAAAACAAAGGAAAAGGATTTATACGGATAACGATGATGACATACTATTTGTACAAATGCAATTAATTAACAAAGAAATTTCCACAGGAGTGGCGTTGGAAAAATTGCGTTAAGGACATTTAAGTATATTTTTAGTTTGCAAAAGGGCGTTTTAAGTTTTTTTATCTTTAGATATGTTAAGTTAGCAAACAAGTAAAGATGTTGGTTATTATATTTTTGTGTTTGAATCATGTAATCAACAACAATATTTCTTACTACTGCACTACCTCTGTTAGTAATCATCAGATGCAAGATCGGTCGGTAAATCCAAGATTCAAAAAATAATCAAATAAATCCAAGATTCATAAGAATAATCCAAGTCATAGAAAACGGGCTTTTTCGGTCAAAATTGTCAATAAATATTGAATTGACAGTACATTCATTGTCAATTTTGACCGAAACATTTTCCATGATTATCTTGCATTTGAGGCAGTTTCTGCTACACCTGATAGAAATTATTAAGTATTCTCTAGGTGAACCACGGGCAATACATTTTTAAAACCAAGTACGTAGGTGAACAACGGAAAGAAAAAAATTCCCGTGGAACACCCAGTTATCTTGAGGTGGACCACGGGAAGAAAAAAATGCCCCTGGTACAGCCAGGTGTACTATGTAGGTGGACCACGGGCAGGGACCGTTAAAAATGACATCTTTTTTATCAATGAACGCTATCTATGTAAGTGGCAAGACTACTGTGTTCAGAAAAATTTGATGGCTGGTCGTTAGGTAGCGAAAATTCAAAAACAGCTTCGTTTTATAAGTACACATTTTATTATTGCACATACAACAGTACACAGTATAAACAAGTCAAGGTATTTTTACATTTATATACATCACATAACAATTAAAAATCCCCTGACGCGCGAGGCAAAGGCTTAAGGGAATGTATTCAGGTAAATAATTCAAAAGAAAAACTTCGGTAATATGACTAGTTTCAATAACGACAGAGATCAGAACAAAATTTCATATTTCGCAAAAACTTTTGACTAAAATGCCAGATGATTTCCATCCTCCTTCTTAGATAGGTAAATTAGGTACCTATGTTACAATATTTGATATAAAAGAAATTTTAAAATACTAGTCAGTAGTTTTCTAAGGATTAGGTATGCCCAGTTCCCACGTCAGGGTTAATACTAAATGCGAAGAAAAGATTATAATACTTAGGACATCAATAATAGGTTTATCGCTAACCCAACCAAGGCCAAAGCCTCTAAGAGTATCACAAACATTCCAAATATCTTTCTAATAGTTAAATTTCTAGTGCATTGTGAAGACTAAGGTTAAAAATCTCTCATAAGCATACTTTGTATAGGTACGACCGCTCTGAAAAGAATTGATGGTGTCTCTACGAAGTCGTGCATATGATGGCTTATTCCCCGAGGTCCATGATTCTATTGTTTCGTATTTCCCAAGAGGTCCATGAAAAATATTTCTATAATTTCTAATATCCATACATGAGTTCCCAATAGATCCATGAGATTTAACTAATGTACAGTCACCGACAACAACATACAGGGTATTTCATTAGTTAGTGAGTCTTTACGACATTAGAGCGAAATATACTCCCTACAAGTTGATGTAGAAAAATTGTGCACCGGCTAATTTCAGAGCGATCATAAAATGTATAAACACAAAGCTGTTGTCATAAATAAAATGACTTGTATTAAGTTATTCTAATAAATAATTTGATTACATCGTTACCACTTATATAAAATATACATAAAAACTAATGTGATTTTAATTTCATAAATATTGTCATAAGATAACTTGGTGTCATAAAATACTAGTGGATTACAATTTTATAGTAAATCGTACATATTGGCCTAAGGCCCTGATCGAAACCTTGCCTAATCTAGAGTCAACCATTCTTTAAATCGCAAATTTTATGTTTGATTTAAACACTCTTTGCTGTTTGACCTACATCATGAAAATTCTTATCATTACTCGATTAGGTACATAACTTTCTACAGCTATTTGGTAAACAAGCAACACAGCAAGCTCAAAGCTTTTTTCATCCTAAAACACGATTTCGAAACCTTTAAATTACCAACTAACGTATATTTCCATAGGTTTAACACTGGGGGCTTAGACTGATCTGACTGAATGAATGCCGACAGACATTGTCTTGTAAGAAAAGGAGAATAGCAAATAAAAAATTATTTTAAAGCGTTCAAAATTTTATAAATTTGTGCCTATCTCGATTTGTTGCTGCTTTACTAATATGCTGCAGAAATATTTAATTGGCTGCATTATTGGTTACATTATTTGCTAGCCAATTTATCGAATTAAAATAACTGTTGTGGTATTTCTGTTTAAGATTTAGCTAGCAAATTGGGATTTTTGTGACCATTGTTTCTCTATTTACAGTATGGTTACATAGAGAAACAATGGTCTTAAAAAATCTATATACATAACAATCTTCTGATCTATAGTCATTTTGGATTCTGTGATAGATTCACACATTCGCAATTTTCGATGCATATCTCTGATAAAATATAACTCAAAATTATGAATGATGTCATCAACGTCAAACTGAGCGGGACAGCATGACAGATGACGTCATTCTCGATCCCATTTATGTCGCAGGTTATGTCCTCAGTATAACAGTACAGTATTCAAGCGAAATGTACATAATGTCGTAGAATACAAATAAGCGATAGAAGGTGCACTATTTAAAATGAGTAGATAATCAGCCTGACGAGGTCGATCAGTTCATCAGCTTGATCAATAAATGCTCAAGAAAAATATACAGGGGATTTATTTACACAAACAGCTCACATACGCTTTCCGCGAAAAAATATCGATTGTTTTGTCTTGCACTTTTTTGTGCGAATATGAAACAAATGCACGAGAAAACAGACGACAAACAGTCTACGCGGTGCGTACCGTAGCCAGGCACATTGTAACTATTCACAGGCATTTATCATCTTCATGCTACCGGCAGCAAGAGGGTGCGTACCCACCAGAGATACGAGGCAGATGAGATATGTAATGTGTAAAAATCAAGCAATCCTATTGGTCGATATAAACACATGCTCACGCACAGACTGTCTCGCACATTTCTGGAGAAAACGCACCCTCAACCTGTTAAAACATGAGCTTACTGGAAAACTAGGTTAATAAGTCCAATAAATACCTGTGAACATTATAAAATGAGTCGTTTACAACTATTCTTATCACAAGTGGCGAAGGGGGGCTAGTACGGCCGTCCATTTTGCGGTCGCTCGGGCAGTTTCGGCGGGTTGTGCGGGTTGTTCGGCTGCGGTCGGCTGAACATAAAACGGAACGTTATATGACAAGAAAAAATATGCGTATCAAGTCGATGTTAGGCACGAAAAGAACCAAATGTTCATTTCAGATTACAAAGGCAGGACAAAGGACTTGATTTGAATCCGCGTGGACGCACACATATTTTTTTTTAATTTAGAATCGGGATTATTCTATATTTAGGATTGGAAGCACTCTTTTTGCCTCCACGCGGATTTCGGCGTGTCCGATTTGCCCCATAGAAAATTGTTTGGTTACCTTTTCATCGACTTAGATACATTTATTAAAGTGTATATACACAATCCGGTACCCACAAAAGCGAATTAGATAGATTTTAAGTCTAGAAATTGTATCTTGAATCTAGGGTTTTATTTAACAGTATTCAAACTGTGCTCTTGTGGAAACTGGCTTTTAACAGTAAAACCAATATCATCGATGTATTTTGATTCATCGATGACTTTGGTCATATGATATATATGACGTATCTACGTGCGAGTGATATTGCCAGTACCCTGATACACTTTGTACCGGTCAAGCATTTGTGTATCAGAGCCTTAATATTTTAAACAGTTTTGCCATTCAGTATGATTTTTTTCTATACACCAACTTATTCTATATTCTAACATGATGTATGCGTATGCATGTAAATAGAATATGAATTACAAGCTTTAAGCAACCTACCACCATACCTCATGCAAGCGTACAAATTGAAACCGACACCATGTCAAAGCAGTTTTGTATACATGCTCAAACAGTTATTTATGTTTCAGCCTAGTTCTACAGACACCGACATTTTGTCAAGCCGTTTTAGATTCATGCTCATACAATTTGAAATTAGCTGATTTTAATATTGTTCATACATTACAGTCCAATTCTAATGAAACTTGATGTCTAGCACATGCTCCAAGAATAACAACTGACCTAAGACGCCATTCTACGAAATATGTATAACTTAAATTTAAAAAGGCGCGTCTAAGGGCTATGTTACAGACTAAATACAGGTCTAAATACTAAATATAAAAAAATCTTACCTAAAAGTCCATGTTAAAAAGTCTGATTAGACTGTTAGTAGATATGAAGCCTATAATATTCAATAAGCTACTGAAATAAAATTAAACATCTGTAGTACACATATAGCATTTAATTAATCTATTTATACAGCATAAGATTAACAATATTCATAAACTATATCAAATCCAACAATCACTGTCTATACCTTTTCGATGGTACTAACGCTAGTAACAAGAGAGTAAAACGTTAGATGAACGATTAGTTTGTAAATTCAGCTATATATCGGTATAGAACTGCCCTATCACTAAAAAACTTTTGCCATGGTCTATTTTCTTTGGGCCGAAAATCGTGAATACTTTATAAGGAAATAGTGCCTTATTTTCATTGCCATAAATATCAATATTTCTATACCTCCCAAATTTAATTAAAAGGACACAATTATGTTTGTTTTATCATTATATAATTACCTAGCCCCAAGCTTGGGGCTAGATAATTATATATTTAATTATTTATTTTACAGGGTGTTTTCAAATTACTGAAAAATACTGAAGGAGGTCTTTATCAATCGATGTTTAGTGATAGGATAGCTGATGCGATAGCTGCATTGTATGTAATGATGCGATGTAGGAACTCAGCTTCTGATGCGGTATTCCACGCCTCTGGCATCTGGCCCCACAAGCGGCATCAACTTCCAGTACTATGTTACATGATTAATACCTAATTCGATGAATGATTTGATTATCCTTCCAAAGGAACCTTTCAGCTGATTATTCTGAATATGCACATGATCTAAATGTTATATGTAACGAATTCATATATTGTATCACCATCAATAAAACATTCTAATAATTGACCAAAGTTATTGCTAACAGCAACAATATAAGAGATAACTGCTTTGGTCTTAGCCTTTATAAGTACATTTTAAATTTTACATACAAATCGAGTATATCGTGATTATTCCATACTTGAAAATTTTAACGTCAGTGTTCTAATATCGATACAAATATAAATGTACAATAACAAATAAGCTGAAGTATAGTCCGAGTAAATGCATTATAACACGTATAGTAAGAACATCGTCTATTTATAAGAGAGGAGAAACGTTAAAGACGTGTATTTCCTACGCTACTGCAACAACTAGACACCGATGTGGCACGAGACGTGTTTCTACGCAGCTAGCCTACTTACTGGCGACAATGTGCGGTAACAACGAATAATGGACGCAACACACTATTGAAACGCCACGTAAGAAATAATGCGATACGTATCTAGTTGAATCTAATTTTTCATTTAAATCTATTTCTATCGTATCAATTGTCTATCAGCAGAACCTCATAAATATCAGAGTTTTCGACACGTCGGGTATTAAATGTGACTATCATAGAATTAACACGATTTAATTCAACTAATCACTTATCGCGTTTTTTCGTGTCGCGGGACGTGTTAATAGTGTGTTTCCTACTTAACTCCTCGAGTACACGAACTGCCTTTATACAAATTAATATGATATGCTCTCCCGGACGACGCGAGCGCCGCCCTCCGCGAATCAAACTTAGCTATAGCTACATAATCCAATATACACCTATAATAAGCCACTGAATTAACATTTAATTAATAAAGTAAAACTGCATTACATGACGTACAGTGTTTGCACTGTGGCTAAAAGATTGTAAAAATACGCACTCCATTACGAACCAACAAGCGCTGTTATAACATTTTATTACAATCGCTGGTAATACTGACCAATATTCATAAGTTTTCAATAACCATTTACATATTTTCATTATAATTTTAATTGTGATTTCTTATATACTAAATATAATAGGGAGTTGTCTTTGCAACAATTGGAATGTAAACTAATGAACCTCAAGAAATGTAACGGCAAACAGAGTGTGTGATCTTCGACATAATTGTTTGAGTAACCAATGAGGTCCGAAAACGAGGCATTAGAATTATGAATAAATTACATTTTCAATTAATTACAATAAAGCCATTTTATGTCAAACAGGTTAAATAAGCAGAACAAAACAATTGGATAAGTGCTTAACAACTATGGATTTATGCGGAAGTATAAATTATGTGTTAAAATTTAGGATTGATCACAAAATTCAAGAAACGCACAATTTAGTAGTGGAAAATTTTACAGAACACAGGAAAAGATTACATGTATGCAAGTGTTCATTATAAAACAAGAGATTACAGTCACACAAAACAATAAGCAGACAAATTTAGTACAAAGATACATTTTTAATTTAAGAGGTTCTGTCTCTTATGTGTGATATTAATAAAGAATGCGATTATACAAACGTACACACAACTTAATATTTAATTTTACTGACGCGTTATAAGAAAAAGAATTCCTTATAATCTGTCTTAAAAAGTCCCCTTATTTCACCTGAGTACAATTATTGAAATGTAATTTATTCGAAATGTAAAAAGTTTGGTAACTTTAAAAGCGTTCCGTGCTGTTTTACTTGCTAAATACTCTGAGGACTTTCTAAGTTATAAATGTGCGCGTTGCGTAAGAAATGTGTTGCGAAACACTTGGGGCAGAATCCAAACAGAGCTAGAATTGAAACTTTATAACTTTATGATAACATTGCTTTCAGCAGCTCAAAGGTACTCATAAATCCAGCACTGTTTGTGAATTCGACGCTCATCCTACTTTCCTATCGAGGACCTCAATCAAAATCAATCCTTATGTCCAAAGATATGATGGATATAAAGACTGAATTAGAAAGATAGATACATAACGTATTCGAGATTGTTTGTGATCTAGCAAAGCTAGAACTTTTCCATTTTAACTTTACATCGACAGAAGTAAAGTTTGAATTTGAATGAGATCGCTCCGAGTTTGGTGAGTCGATAGTAACATCTCGACGACGCGAAGAGACGATTCCATTTGTATGGGATTTGCTACAGCACCTCTACCGTTCTGGCATGGTAGCAATTGCGGAAATCCACCACAAAAACGTTATGTTTCATCAAGTATCGACTCACTGAACTCAGAAACTATCTATGATTCGCGCCGCGACTTAATTTTTCGACTGTCTTGTCTCGCTCCATTTCGCGCGAGTGCATCAAATAAACGATAAAACAGAAGAATTCGTTCCGTCGCAGCGCGTTTCAAAGCCCAAGTGGTAATATTCAAACTCGAACTCTCCTTCCGCAGTGACAAAAGCCGTTAATATGTTAATCGCCACAACACAATGTTTACTTGAATCTGGCGAAGGCGGAGCTGAGCTCGTTGATTGCCGCGTTGGTGACCGCCTGCCCGACCGCCTGGTTGATCTGGTTGCGCATGTGGGGGGGAAGCTGGTTCATTGCCCCCGCCGCCGCCCCCGCCGCCCCTCCAGGCCTCCTACCCATCAAGGTTGGTTCAGAACAAATGTACAAAGATAATAGATGGAGCTTTTTCCCTACAATACTGTTTCATGTTTGAACTTTAATTTAGAAGAAGGCGAAGTCTTTTCCATACGGCTAAGTTTGGAGTTCGAAATGTGAATTGCGTACGGCAATGGTGTATCTACTTAAGATAGTGAGTGCTTTTGATTTTAAACTGTAAGCTTCTGTCTTAATAAATAAATAAATAGAAGATTGTTGAAATGAACATTGTTAGAAATATCTACAGTTGAAAATGTGTTCTATTGAACTCAAAACAGTGACACACAGAGACAAAAACAATTATAGACAACTCAGGGAAGTGTCGCAAAAACGCCTATCAAACCTTTGATTTAAAATAAAGATGGCGCCACTGATGAGGTGTTTAGTTAGAAAGTCCTCATCCACAGCTTCTCTGTAAGACATTCTGTGGTAATGTAACCGCCATAATTAGCTTAGATATTAAAAATAAAATGTTAATGCAATGCTTACAGGGCAACTGTGAAACATTTAAAGCGTTTTATAAATAGTTAACGAAAGCTACATTTTAGCAATGAGTTATAAATCTGAGAATTTAAGCTAATTATTTGATAGAAACATCGAAGATCACAAACAAAACGCACGACATGCCATGCTTAGACCTATTTTAGTATTTTTATACCCCGTTAAAGTGCACACGAACATTATTTCCTACTAAATACTTTGACCGATACAAAGTTACTAGGTGTAGTATCACTAATTTACACAGATAATGATTTCTATATAAATCGATAGAAACTGTCTCTCTGTGGGCAGTATTGTTTTCATTATCGTTGGAGTCCACAACCTCTTTCATCACAAAATATGCTATTGCAGATAAGATTAATTAGTAAAAAAATATAAGTGAGTAAGAAAATATAGAACCACGAAAATGATTTGATTTAAAAACAGACTGCCCGCAGGAGATTTAGAAGCAGAATATAATTCATTTATTCTACGATTATTAAATTTTTTAGAAATTTTCTAGAAATTTTCTTGGAAGCAACATTATTTCAGGCGTATCATAAGTATTGATTTATATATCTAATAATATTGTATAACATTATGTATAATCTATATAACTGTGTCAGTTTGTTAACTTACTACAATTGGTACATGTTAAAGGCTGTTAGTGGCCCATCGTTAACGCTTGTGATTCCTAAGAGATGTCAACTGTAATAAGTTAACAAGCTCTATAGAGGTTAGTACCTTTGTTTGTAATTATATTAGTAAGGTTTCACGATCCGCTCGCCTAGCGTCGCCTGCGAAAACAATCAAACGCTCAATCTATGCCCACTATTAAATCCGCACACTGAACAATAAGCGATTCAAACACCACATAATAAAAACTACATAGATATTAAACACAGATATTAATTTATAAAGCTTTTATAAGTCTTCAATTATGGCTGTTACATCACCCACACAAATGCCTTACTTGCCCTAGTAATAAGAAGCGAAGCTAACGTTTCTAGTAAGCTTTGGTATATTTTAAGAATAAAACCGTTGATTAGTACAATACTAATGATTAAGTTAAGGAGTGGCTTTAGTTACCCCACCGAGGATGTGAGGAGCACGACATTTATGAAATAGATTCTGTGCTCTTTTATAACAAGAACAAGACAATAACGGTTTCCTATACTGACAAAATGGACAATCATACATAACATTAGGCATCAAATCAAAGGACAATGGCCAGAAAACTGTTCTCAGAGGTCGCCTCTGTCTGGCCTATTTTAACTCTTTTTCATTACTTTCATTCGTGTAGTATTTTTTTGGACCGAGGATTATTTTAACCCTGT
>OZ007522.1:10547854-10580446 GCA_963931895.1 Eupithecia pulchellata
GCAGGCCGGCCGGTTGCGGGCGGCGGCGGCGCGCCGCGCTGACCCATCGAACCTGCGTCATACGCTACGTGAGGGCAAACCAACTATACTGTCAGAACATATACTCAATGGCGAATTTTATAATACATCTGTCCACAAGTTGCGAAATCACTTAGCGTCTTTTCACATGCAGGGTAAGGACACAGCGTCTTTTTTATGTGAAAATCACTCACATTAATGCAACATCGATTCTTAATTAGTTAGTCAAAAGCACCGGAAGTGAAAAGGCGCTTGCAGGCTATCAAATAAAACATAAAAGTTATATTAACTGTTGCTACACTGTTTTTTAGCCGTGAAAACCTTAATATAAGCTTTCTTTGATATATTATCTTAATATTATTCTGTTTCATTAAGCTTCTGGTTTTCCAATAAATAAATAAATAACCAATAAAATTGAGGATTGATACACAAGTTTCTTCACTATGCCTGAGTAGAAATTTAATGAGCTTCGTTTTATCCAGTTGCACCACGAATGAAGCTGCGGCTAGAAGCAAGTGTTTTTAAACACCCTTTCAATAATAAAAAGGGCATATTTTTTAACAACATAGTGAATGTGTCATGCCTTGAGATTGGTTTCTTGCACCGAGCTTGAAACCAATAAACTATGGGCCAACGCAAGTCAATATCAGCTAACCACATATTACTACGCTATGCGATATAGATCTTCGATGCGACGTCACTTAGTACTAAAGCTCAGCTTGTGCTGGGCCTTTATTCACTACTAGCAGCCCGCCCCGGCTTCGCACGGGTATTTTAAAGAATTTTAAGTTCTTACATACACACGTTAGTTATGGTAGTTTATTATTGAAGTTTTCATAGGGATCACTAACTTTAAAAATATTCTATAGCCTATGATTATCATTCTAATGATGTTTTTTTTTCCAAAAAGGTTTAGTAGTTCCGGAACCTATTCAATTCAGACCACAAACAAACAATAAAACCTTTCCTTTTTAAAATTGTACCTTTACCTCCTTTATTTTTTTGGTATTGACTTTTCTCTCACACCGCTATACCTATACCGCCTACATCGATCGTTTTTCTGAGCCTACATCGCATGGTTCAGAGCATGGTTCCAATCTTGAAGTTTTTATCTTTTTTGACATTGAGTTTCCTCTCGCACCCCAGTAACGAATTGTGATGTCTATGACAATCCATAACTGACACTGGCGGAGTCGTCGTAGCAAAAGCGGTGCCATAAAAAAAGAAGTTGAAGTTGAGTCACAGCAAAAGCGAGCAGCGCAAAAAAAGAAAAAAAAAGAAGTTGATGTATATCGCTATGGTTTTATTATTGAAGTTTTAATACGGATCTCTAACTTTTTTGAAAATATTTTATAGCCTATGTTCATCACGGAAATTTTAGGATTCTTATGGTGGAAGAATTTTTAAAATTGATCCAGTAGTTTCGGAGCCTATTCAATTCAAACAAACAAACAAACAAACAAACAAACAAACATACAAACAAACAAACAATCAAATCTTTCCTCTTTATAATATTAGTATAGATTGCCAATCTCAACGTCTTTCACAGATATGACAAGACAGCGGTGTGGAATCTAACAAAATCGTATTTAGAACACATTGTGACGTCACACGGTTTGGGAAAGGAATCTCCTATTTCATAGAGAATAGACCGTTGCCATGGCGACGTGAGTTCGTCCGTTACCTTGTTGCATGGGTGTGGCGCGGCGCGGGCCGCCGGGCGAGGGCGGCGACAGGCGCGGGTTCGCGTCCAGCCGACTCTCGAGCCAGTCGTTCTTGACGGGCGGCGGCACGGGCGTGCTGACCGTTGCCATAGAAACGTCGCCGATTATGTGCAGCGCCTCTTTGCATGCGTGGTACATGCGCAGCATCTCCTCGCGCTTCAGAGCTTCTTCGGGGGATTCCTCCATCATTTGAGACTGGAAGAGGTAAAATTCAATCGTTAGTCTTAATTAATATAGGGTGCATTCCCACTAGGTAGCGGGTAGCGGAGTACACTAATTTGGGACCAGCGGTATGACGAGATGTTTATTTCAAGTAACAATGATTGGAAGATTCTAGGTGCTTGCATAACATTTAGGACACACAAAATGCTTTATTAACCCAAAGATCTTCAATATATATGATGAAATTAATTTACAGATTATTTATGTTATAAAGTATTGTAAAACTAAAAATAAATAATATACATAACTGGTGATTTTGACTTTGTTATGTGAACCTGTGTTCTAATCTAAAAGCCTTAGGAGTTTTATTATGTGATCTACCCCAATATTATGATTACTTTCCCTAATGGTACAAACCTGATCACCAGAAGCGTATAAATGCGCCAAGAGCTCCCCGTTGATGAAATCCTTGGCGTTGTTAATGATCATCATCATGATAGTCTTGGGCACGAGGTCTCGCGTCGTCTTGGTCACGATGCGCATGTATGAGTCCACCAGGTTACGGATGGTCTCGACTTGCCTCTCCAGTTGTGGGTCCATGCTGCTTGAACCAGCGCTGTCTGAACTCTGCAAGGAATTGTTGAAACATTAAGTTTTGAGTTTAGAAGATTGTACGATGTGCAGTTGATGAGAAACGCGTATCATGGTGAACCATGGTGGTGTAATGTTTTCAGAAGGTATGTCTCGTGTGCTGGTAAAAACTTCAAGATAATAATTCTAAAAAGACACTGTGAGAGCAATTAATGATTTATTTAAAGACCTGGGAAGCTAGATTATCAAGTTCGTTTTATTGAACCATGTGAGAATTCTGTGTCTAGTTAAATCTAATATAGGCTTAAAGGCACTTTTAACCGAAATGTAATGTTATTTGTTACCCGAATAAATAATTTAAAATCTAAAAAAAATAAGTTTTAGTCGATAAACCATTTTAAAATTGTTTTATAATTAATTTTGAAAATTGTTGAAAATATTAAGAGGAAAACTAATAAAGGTGTGTTAATTCTGCGTTGATACTTCGTTTACTTTACCGTTGCGCTAAGAGTTCCATTCATGCTTCATGATCGTGTTAGGCATTTATTGAAGCATCTTCAAGAGGTTAATAAGTTATTAGCAATAAATACAGGCAATAAAAACATGTATTCAGGCTTTAGGATATAAAATGTACTGTTAAAAGCATGGCCATTGAAAATTCTACTCTAAAATATTATAAATTAAAATGATGCATTGGATCTTTATATTAAAGATGAAACAAATTTAAATAGACGCCACAGTTTTTGCACAACGCTTTAAATATCAATATTACTTACCTTAAAATTAAGAAAACTCACGGATAGACCCCAAACCATAACCAGAATGGTAAATACAATGAACAACAATCGACTTTAGTTTGATCCTACTCTACCACAGTATCATATGTTTTGCGCATGCTTTAAAAAAACTAATAAACTAAACATTTCAAATCACCCCTCAATTCCACACCTCGGCAAACCAAGCATTGAGATGCGTTCACTTACTCGCTTATTTCCACCCAACCCCGGCAGAAATAACTAAAAATAAAACAAAAAACATAAACATGCTAACAAGTTTGATTGGAAAATATAAAAAAGTTATAAAAAAAACTCTAATAAAAACAAAAATCACCCAAAACATACTTCTTCACAAAAATCTAGCAAAAGGTCAAACATGTGTAAATTTTGTTGACATCGTGTACTGAAATGATCGCGTGATCTGTGAAAGAGTTTAGCAACGGAACTATTCGCCTCATGCTACGCATTTATGCCATTCAACAAACAATATAGGAACGAAGCTTTCGTAATATTCTTACAGAAATGTGTTCTACAAAAATATTCCCGAACTAAATGTAGAAGACAGGAAAGGTTTTTACACAAAAACTTGTTAAATTCACTCGGAAACAACACGATGTGTCTACGTGTCTGTTATTCGTGTATGTGTGACTGTTTCAAAGCCTGCAGAACAAACCTCTGTTCCTTCACTCTGTATAGCATGGCAAAACAACATATCGTATAATAAACTGACATATACACCAGGTATATGTGGATTATTGGTTATGAAGCAATATAATTAATTACATAAGCTCACATAATACGGGACATAGATTGAAAGAAAGGAAGATATAAGGGGAGTAATAGATCAGAATAACAGGCGAAAATAAGTTAATTTGCAGTTTACAATACCTCATCGCCGTTGGAGGCTTCCGAAGTCTTTTCTGGGTAAACTCCGGCGCGGAGGAAGGAAGCCTTCCAGGAGTCTACGTCATCCTGAGTCTCGCACGACAACTCGAGCTGCTTGTAGTCCTGTAATATAATATCAGTTACTAGCTTCTGCTCGATTTTGCCCAGGCGTTGTATAACACATGCCGGCATAGAATTTCACCACCCCAACTGCCCGTGGGTTTCGTAAGAGGCGACTAAGAGACACACACCGGGGGGCGGGCAGCAGCGCCCTCTGCAGAACAACTCCACCGAACTGCAATCCCCAACCCGCATGCCCAGCGTGGGGATTATGGGCAATAACTCCCAAATGATATAATTATATATCTATGGCGCTCATTAGGGGAGGCCTATGTCCAGCAGTGACTATTATAGGCTGATGTTGTTATAAAACATTAGTCACTAATGGTGCTTTCTATTAGTAGAACTTGATTTATGTTATTTATTTTAGGTCATAATCTTTCTTTTATTACTTTAGAATTAGGGATTTTTAATGCGACCTCAAAAGTGGTTACCATAGACAATATAGATGGCGCTGTATAAAACTCAAGTGTGTAGGAAACAGAAAATTATTTCGTTGTTTCTTTATGACACTTGACTTTTGTGCAGCACTATCTAATTTTAAAATAAAAAGCGTAATTTTAGTTTTAAAAAGTTGCATTGAAAAGTCCGCATTGGATGATGTATACTACAAAACCTACACTTTGGTTTTGTTATATAGCGTTTTTACTAGCGTGTTAGATCACGTTGGTTCGATATCTATGATATTCGAAATAAAATATTTAAAACAGTGCGATTTCTTTTATAATTAATTTTAGCAAATTTTTTTTAGTACGTCCTTCGATACAAATGATCGCATCTGAGCGAACGGAAACGGCGTAGGACAGAAGCCAGTGGCTTCAGGACAGAAGGTGGGTCTTACGCACTGGACAAAAAAGTTTGGGACGAGTTTTGCTCTAACTCGAAAACTAACAATCTAACAAGGAAAATGTTTCTTGTACGCTTCTTTACTTTACCTTAAAAAGATTGAAGTGAACAATGAATCTAAGTGAACTTTATTTCCCATTTTATTACTTATTTAACTTGTCTTTTGTTTATTTTGTGACGTGTCCAAGAGTCCTGTAAGGTCTAAACTCTAAAGGAAATAAAGCTCTTCGATTTTGATTTTCGTATCGGAAACCCAGACCCACCTTGGATCAGGGTTAATAAGCCAGGATATCAAGTATTTCTATTTTATTGATGTACAATATATTTTTTTTACAGATTTTACACATTCCTGCCTTCAGGATTGAACAAGGCGAACGTGAGCCGATGATTTTGATTTTGGTATCGGAGCCTAGGACCCACCTTGGATCAGGGTTGATGCGCCCGATATCAAGTTTTTCAATTTTATTAATAAACAATAGGATTTTTGTATACCTTGTACACATTCCTGCCTTCAGGATTGAACAAGGCGAACATGTGCCGACGCGACATGAACCCTTGCTCCAAATCACGCAGTTTAAGTCCGTCGAGAGGCAGCATATATTTCTTCTCGCGCTCTTCTTCGTCTTTGAACCAGGAGATACTTTCGGATGTGAGGACGAACCAGTAATCGCGGGAACCTCCTGCAAGAGAATGTAAACTATAATATCGTACTGCGAAGTATTTAAAGGGAGGCACTTTCGTTAGAGAAAGTTAGCAAATAGTTCGTTTGGACCTAAAAGATGGCGCTGTAGTGACCAGGCGCTTTACCGTTCATTCAGGGTCTAACAAGACCACCCCATAACTAGATTTACGTATCAACCTATATTATTCTTATTTTTACGATAAACAATGGAATTTTATTAAATTGTATGATAGGTGATACCTATCATAAACTTTTTATATGCTTTTGTAAGTTTAGTCAAAGTTGCTCAAACAGTATTAGGTGGCCACCAAGAGCAACTTCTTATCTTTGCCTACTACACAAAATGAGCGAGTAACTAAAATATATGTATGTGGGGTAGTTCATCGCACTCTAGGAGTTCTAAGGTAAAAATGGAAGAGGAAAACGCCTCGATATTAAAGTGGTATATCGCTACTGTTTTTCCTTACAAGTCCACAATAAAGTTATCACTTTTTCAGTTAAGTACTAACCTTTCATAATACCCAAGTTATGAATACACATGTATCCTTTCCTGATGACTTGGTTCCCGAGAGCCGAGCGCCCGCCCGACTTCGTAGCGTTCTCAGATTGGTTCTGAGCGCTGAAAAATACACGGAATATTTATAGTAATCCAAATATTTTCTGATAAATAGACTTATTCGAGTGATTGCAACTCACGCTAACGCCTCCTTGTGCACTGTACGTACACTGCTGCAATGGTTATAAATATAATGTAATATAATATAACTTACCAAGACAAAGAAAGAAAAGTATGAGACTAGCAAATGCGAGAAGCAGGACGATAGCCGATAAATAAATACGTTAAATTTTGGGTTAACTTCTGAAAACAAGAAACGCTCAAAAACATGATGACAAGACTATGTTTTTGTGCGATTTCAGACAAACACCATTTTTTCCCAGCCAATTATCTCTTTCGATGTGTATCTCCGAACTTACGCCCGATTATGTCATTTAAATGACTCAACTTGATAACACCGTGAGTCAATGTTTTTGCGTACACATCGTAAGCTATTTCCAAGTTAAATTTTGTTGGATTGAATGTTGCGAAAAGACATTGCAATCCGGCTTCTACAGTACACCCGGCTTTCCTGTGCAAGGGAATGACATTGTCAACGGGAAGAGTAGTTATATTATTTCAACTAGAGATATCTTCGAAGTAACACCTTTATTTACATGTCCATATCATAGTATGTACCGCCTAGACAAGCTTTAATCGAGGCTAGAACAGAGACATTATCATTAATTGTGAAAATGATGGTTACAGTCTTTTTTCTTTCTTTTTTTTATTTTTAATTCGAAAACAATAATAAATAATTGTCTATCCTAATCGTTATTCTATTGTCTTGGCGTGCACAGAAAAACCGAGCACACCATACTAATGTACTAATGTGACGATAAATCCCACTGCATCTGTACATACTTAGCGAACCCGATGAAGTCTTCGTGGTTGGTGTTCATGTAGGCTAGTTCGCAGTCCACCAGCAGAACGAGTTGCTCTTTGCATTGCTGTTCCCGCGAGCGCACGTGGGACATTATGATGCGTTCCGTCTCTTCGCGCAGGCGAGGGTAGCGAGACATCTGGAATATAATCAAGCGATGTTATAACAGTTTATGACTAGTTAGTTTTATATTTGACGGCCCCGGCACGGGTATTTAACATATTTTTTTCAATGCGGATCCCTAATTTTTTTTAAATATTCTATAGCTTATGTTTATCAGGGAAAATTTAGAAATCTAATTGCGTTTGCCTACATAAAAAGTTGCGTTGCGTATGTTATTTCTTAGTAGGTATAGGCAAATTTTTATCCGTTCTGTCGTCTAAGCGTGGAAATGTTACTGACATAATAAAATTCACAGTTACGTTAGTAGAGAAGGATGGTAATATTAATTTAATCACTACACAGCATAAAACAAAGTTGTTTCCCGCTGTCTGTCTGTCCCTATTTATCTGTATGCTTAGATCTTTAAAACTTGCGGTTTTTTAGGGTTTTGCCATCGGTTGGAAAACCCTTATGAAATCGCTTTGGGTCTGTTTTGTGTTTTGAATCCTTAATATCTCAGAAACTACTGCAGCTATTGACTTGAAATTTGAAATAATAATACATTTTGTGCGCCCGCACATATTTATAGAAAAATAAATGAAAAATCAAAATGAAGATTTTCCATACAAATTTTGAAATCGAAATTTTAAATGGAACGTACAAAGTCGAAAGTGGTATCAAATGAAAGGTACTCGTTTGTAGATTTAAAAATAGTTTTTGAAATTTCGGTAGATTTCATACTTTTTAAAATATTTTGAAAATGGTCAAAAAAATGACCGTTCCCCCCCCCCTATCTCCGAAGATTGCAGAGCGATCGACGTGATATGTACCAAGTGTTTGTAGGTATTAATCTATATTTTATAGGAAAAATATATAGAAGTCTGTAAAAATAATACTTTTTGAAATATGGTCAAAAAAGGGCGGGATAAATTTCTAAAGGGGTGACTACCCCCCCGAGTTGGGTATCAAATGAAAGGTATTGGTTTGTACATTCCAATGCAGTTTTTGAAATTTCGATAGATTTTATACTTTTTGATATATTTTGAAAAAGGTCGAAAAATTGACCGGTACCCCCCCTCTATCTCCGAAGATTGCAGAACGATCGATTTGATATGTACCAAGTTTTTGTAGGTATTGATCTATATTTTACAGGAAAAATATAGAGAAATCAGTAAAAATAATACTTTTTGAAATATGGTCAAAAAAGGGCGGGAAAAATTTCTAAAGGGGTGACTACCCCCCCGAGTTGGGTATCAAATGAAAGGTATTGGTTTGTACATTCCAATGCAGTTTTTGAAATTTCGATAGGTTTTATACTTTTCGAAATATTTTGAAAAAGGTCGAAAATTTGACCGTTCCCCCCCCCCCCCTCTATCTCCGAAGATAGCAGAGTGATCTATATAAAATGTACTAAGCGTTTGTAGATATAGGTCTATATTTTACAGGAAAAATATAGAGAAGTCAGTAAAAACAATACTTTTCGAAATATGGTCAAAAAACGAATTTTCATACAATGGGGGCTATTTCATTGAGAGCAATATCAAATCAAAGGTATGGATTTCGACAATTCAAAACAGGTTTTAAAAATCGTCTAAGTTTCATACTTAGTGAAATACGTAGAAAAAAGTCGAAAAAATAATTGTAGGTACCAACCCACTTACCTACCCACTAATCTCTGTAGTAACTGTAATAGTAGGGTTCCACAGCGCCACGAAACCGTTGTTCTCAAAATTTTAAAGTCCATACCCAATGTATTCCACTGCGCTCGAAGAATATTTAGATAATAAGATTATTGAATTCATGAATTCCACCGTGCTCCAAAAAAATATGAGAAGAGTAATGTATCCAGGATAATCCACACAACATCATTTAGCGACAAGCTAAGCAAGCTTGTGTAATTCGTACTACTAAGATATCTGTTATACTTAATAAAGTATATATGTATAAGTATCACATTAGATGATTTATTTTTGTGTACGTAGAAAAGGACTAGAACACTCGAACAAATAATCTGCAGATCTTACAAATATTAGTCCCGAGGCGGGAATCAAACCGCAACCTCCTGCGTTGTAAGCCCACCGCGCTAACAGGTCGTCAATATACGTACCTACCTAAACGACAAAAGTTCAAAACCCTCGGCGCGCGAGTTACACTCGCACTTGTCGTACTTGTTTATAAATAGATAGAGTGATTCATAAGGAAGGTTTATAAAATTATAAAATGCATTAATATCGGGCAACGGTGCGAAGCCGGGGCGAATCGCTAGTAACATAAAATATATTTAAAAATTTGTTACTTAATCAGCATGAAAACTTTTAGCAAAAATTCTAACGTTCCCAAATTAGTCCGTGAACTTGTCTTGTGTAAATCAACAAGAATCATAAATTTATCAGAACATAATTTGTAAGCTATCCTAACTTTTTATGAGTCAGTGACCCATCCGAAAAGGAGATAAGCAATGCCGTTTTTATTGACAAGTCAGTCACTCGTTCACTACCGCTGCGTGGATAATTGAGGTCAGTGATCTCGACTGAACTCTATTTATGTAGGCTGAAGGTCGCTTTTGTCTTTTGTCACTCAGGAAAAAAACAAGTGAACTTGAGGAAGTTATGGCTTTGTTTGGTGGCTTATTCAGGTAGGTACGAATTTGTTCATAAGTGACTAGAACATTCAAGTGATTTCGAGTAAAGAGATCATCGAGTATGTTGTTTCGGCCAATCAAAACATAGCAGGCGGTGAGCGACTTCTTATTAATCTATGTAATTAGAGAAATTATTTCGTAGCAACTTCAGACATTTCAATTCTACTGGATACGTGATCGATGTATAGCGAGTATGGAAAAAGGTTGTCTTATAATGTTGGCTAGCTATCCGCCCCGGCTTCACTTCAATCACGATGGGTCGCATCATTGAAGTTTTCAGCCGATACCTAACATATGCAAAATATTCTATTCAGGGATAATGTAGGATTCTAATGGTTGAATGGATAAATCAATGGTTAACCCTCTTTTCAAGTTCTTAATGGGAAAACTTAGAACAAATTACTTGACTTGGCTGTCAGATCTGTTATCTGTTATCAATCGCTAAATATACCTATATATAATATACTGCCCAAACGGTTGTAACATCAACAAATCAACGTTCGTGAAGCCGTCTGGTAAGAGTATGAGTGAAAACTTCTACGTCATCATCAGCCTATAATAGTCCAGTGCTGGACATATGCCTCCCCTAATGAGCGCCATAGGTGACATTATTTATAATTTTTCTTCAAATCTTCTACGACTCTCATAAATTGCTTTAGTGTTAATAACCATGACAAATACAAAAGTTTTTTCTACGTGATGATCTTCTATGACTCTCATAAATTGCTGTAGTGTTAATAACCATGACATAAAAACAAAAGGTACGCGATAAATATTCTTTAATATGTCAACAAATCGTGAAGTTTAATGCTATGTTCACATGCGCGCGTTCAACTCGACATTCAACGTGCACGTTCACGTTCACGAGCGTGTGAACAGTACGCCCGAGCCCGTAAACGCGCCCGTGAACGTGAATGCCGCGAACCAAATGCACTGACTGACGCGACGGCGCGTGCGTGTGAACAGCTTGAATTGTCGCCGGCCTGGGACGGGCTGCATGCCGCGCAGCCCGCCAGGCAGCCCGCCGGGCTGCACGGCGCGCATGTGAACATAGCATAAAAAGTTTTAAGATCCATGACGTTACAAAAGTTTCTTCTACGTGTTATATGTTCTTACCCTTTCAGTGCAGATACGGACGACATTCGACAACTCTGAAACTACAAGATCCACACACTTGAGGCAGGGCTCCTTTAGGCGTCCAATCTGCTTTTTGACTATAGCTTCGAACGCCATGTCGGGAGTGAACAAACCCACCTGTAAAGACAAACATTATTATCAAGGGATATCGTTATAAAAACTACAAGCTCATAAGACTGTACATATATGACATAACTATATTTTTTTTCAAGACAGAATTTCATAATCATGATTACATTGTACATAACAGAAAAGATTGTATGCCTGCCGACTTATTAAAATCGCATTACCTAAGAGCAAATACTTCAGCTCAAAGATCTATGAGCCTCAATATATAAGAACCGTCTTCGGATAGCAGACCAAGACCTTCAGGGGTAATGTGAAGAGCCAAGATAAGTTAATAACTAGGCTAAATAATTATATAAGATACGTACCCTAATACCGTGGATATTCCGAATAGCGAACGCAATCTCCCGCCGTAGTTCCTTTTCATCGAACTCCATCTTGACGATTTCAAAGGGGAATCGCTCGTGGAACAGACGATTGATCTTCGCACCTCCGGACAGTTCGTTTGTGTTGATCTGAGCTGAGCCGGAACCTTCGATAGTGCGCTCAAAGTCGGTTTGCAGCTGTTGGATCATCCTTTAGAACAATAGGGAATTTAGATCAGTAAAATTGTAACAAGCCGAAAGTAGCTTTATAATAAGAATCAAGCAAGGATTGCCAAATCAAGACACAGGTTTGAGAAGGTCTATTTCGTCTATGTCCTGTCTTAGACATCAAAAACAAACAACATAAAAGTTATATGTTCGATTTTGTGGTGGATACTTGTTTAACTTTAATTTGTCCGCCTTATTTTTCTGCAACATTATTTTTTGTTCTATAAAGTTGATTTTTTCTGTAGCCGATAAATGCCGCAATTTAATTATAAGAACACGTAAAATAAGCAAGTACTCACTGTAACATAGCCTTCGTCTTAATAGACGGATCATCAGGCCTAAAGTGCTTGTACTGGTCTACATCTTTCTCCAACGTTAGCAGCTGCTTCTGAAGCTTATCCCTCAGGCCGGGCAGCGTATCTCGGATGTGATTGGTCAGCTGCTGGTTCAGCACTCGCTGGAGGTAGGGGGTGCCGAGCCGGTCAGCTAAATGCCGGTATGATGGATGGCTGTAAGAAGAATGTTTGTTTTATTTCTGTGGGAATATACTGACATTGGTATACTATAATATAATAATAATGCCGGACAATCCACACAGCATCATCTAGCCCCAAGTTAAGCAGAGCTTGTGTTATTGGTGCTAGATGACTGATATACATATTACAATACATTACATAGATAAGTGTTACTATTGTTCTGTGCTCTAATCAGACAAATCAAATAAGCAAACACATTAAAACACGAATCAGTTTTTCAAGAGATCAAGTCACTGTCCATATTTGCCCTCAATTTTGTAGTTAAGTCTTTTGACCAAATCTTTATGAGATTTTTACTTTATATTTACATCCGACTTATATAATAGACCCTAAGGTTAACACTTGCGAAGGTTAGTTCATGTGATTTCAGTCTTATTTTCTAGTTTATAAAGTCTACTGTCAATACCTGAGGAAAAACTTCCTCTCAGCCGCCATAGCAGCGGTGATATCCTTGCGTCCGTCAATGTCCTTCTGCGAACGGTTCACAACGCCGATGTACCCACGACGTAGTGGCAGAAGCTTGTTCTCTAACACGTCGCGTGCGTCCGTGCCTTCGTCCATAAGGTCCAGTTTTGTTATCACACCGATTGTGCGAAGACCTAAACAACATTCACATTTTAAAGAAATTATTTCTTTTAATATTCAGTTTCATAATACCAGTACTCAAATTTTAATTTACTTTAGAGATAAATCATTTCTTATATTTTTATATGACACCGTACTTTCAGAGTACGGTGTCATATAAATTAAGTATTTAATGTAATAAAATTTTAATTTACTGATGTAAATCAGTCAAATATTATGTAGCAACACGGACCAGTAAGTATATTTCAGATTGGGTAGTCATTCCGTTTCACATTATGTCATGAGAAGAAGTCTCTTGATCAACCTAACGAATTATTTTAGTACCTACGGATACCAATTGGCTGAATTGAATAATTGAAGAGTTCATTTAATTGATACTAGGTATTGCCACCATACTCTTTGCCGGAGGTCATCACGGAAATTTGACAATAAACAGTCATTGCTAAAAATCCTTATTGTAACTCTTTATATACTGTCTGTCTTCCAAATAAATACAAAAAATAAAAAAATATTATGAGACATTTTTCCATAATAGCTTGTTTTGGTAATGAGAGCCCTAAATAAACTTTTCTTACTTTTGACGTATAGTCGGGCCAACCTAACATTAAAAAGTTTGTAAATATTGCCCCCGTACTTATGGTCAAAATTACTAACCAACTTTTATTTAATTTCTGACATAATTCGATGATCTGATAAAAAAACGGAATATCACCAGGGAACCAGTGAGATATTTGTACTACTTTACCATGCTGCTCTAAAGCCAATATATTCATATTTTTTTATACTTTGTCCTAAGTATCTATAAAAAAAAATACACGAGGTTTTGGGTAGGAAAAAAAGTAGCTTAAACTTGATTTATGAACGACCCCTAGACTATAGAATTTGAAAAGGTTTTGGGTAGAAAAAAAGATGTTTAAACTTTATTAAAAAAAGGAGTCTTCAAGAGACTTCAAAAGAGGGTCTCTTTAGAAAGTTCCGCTTTACCTTGCGGGTCAACCTCCTTAGCCAGTTTGAGGGCATCGCTGTTTGCCAAGTCCGTGTTGGCCGGGGTCACAGCCAGGATGAGGCAGGACTCGCGTCGAATGAACTGGAAGATCATGCCTTTGATCTGCTGCTCGATGTCCACGGGCTGGTCGCCAATCGGCACCTTCGTCAGGCCGGGCAGATCGATCAGGGTAAGGTTTAGAACTGCAAAGAAGATACACGACTCAGGTTCTACGTTTCTTTAATTACAATAGAAGAAGACCTTTATGATATTCAATTGATAATAGCGTGATTAGGAGAGGATACAGAATTAGATTTTCAGATTTCAATAACTTTATTTCTTACAAAATAAGCACTTAGACAAGTCAAATTCCATACATAAAATTATTATAAAATAAAAAATAATAGTGTTATTTTTCTTATCTAGACGATAAAGACTCACATCGACCCGAAATGAAGCCAGCAGATATAGCCTTCGTCTTGATAGACTATAATGCGTCTAATAAAACGATATAAAACCATGAACGTGAGTCGTGGAGATGTTTGGGGGATTTTTTTTTAGCCAAAAGAAAGACAAGTTACCTTGGTTAAAAAAAAATAACGAGCCGAATATACCGTTGCGTCATACGTATAGGTAGAATAAAAATAAAGCTTTTTTAATCAATCCTATCTCAAATACGCAAGCTCCAAGTTACATATTCAGCGTGTTTCAATGTGATTTTTTTATGCGTTTACGAGTAATACACAGCCCTTCAATCAGATGTCGCCGCTCACATTATTGTTAAACTATTATATTATACATATATCCAACTATCGATCTATTATATTTATTATAATTGTAATCATGCCTCCATTCCATGACTATGAAATCACCACAAACCATGGCAGAAACACTGCCATTCTCCGATTGCCATTTCGAGTAACAAAGTGTCAGTTATATTTCAATTTCAATTTTTCAATTTCAATTCACTTTATTAAGCACATAAATAACATTACAGATTTTATTAACCTAATGCATATCATATATTTATATGTATATCAAAGGATATAATTTCGAAGTACAAAACTGTTCTGAGCTCTTTGAAAATAAAATATTATTGAACATAAGCGAGGGGCTTGGTCGGTTATATTATAATAATAAAATCGCAGAATAAAACTAACACTGATATGTCGTTGTCAGGAAATAGGGCGTTTCTTTATCTCTTACAATGCGCCATTAAGTAGTTGCGAATATTGAAAAATTATGATAATAATAAATAGACAATTAACACAGCATTATGTGGCCCCAACAAGCTAAGCAGAGCTTATGTGTAGAACAGCGACACTAGAACACCGGGAACAAATATCTGCAAATCGTACAAAACATTTGCACCGATGCGGGAATCGTACCCGTAACCTCCTGCGTCACAAGCGGACCTTCGCCCACCGCGCCGCAGATGTCGTCATATAATTTTTTATTGTTTATTTCAATTAAAACAAGTGGTTTAAGTGACCAAAATATCATTCAATGTAACCTACATCAGCGTATTTGACAAACCGGAAATTCAAATTAAAATTGACTTTAATACTCGTAATTATACTTCATTCGAAATATTTACAAGCAAATGACAAAACTTGTCTATGTTTGGCTAAAATGTTTTCAATAACTCTATCAATATTGAGGTACCTTAAACATAAACCTGGAGACTGCCAAAATAAACAAAATGACTCATTGAATATACATACTGGTAAATCAATGACAGTTTAACATATTCAATTGTTTTTCTTGTAATCAATTCAATTATATCGTAACGTTACGTTATCTTTGTGGGGAGTTGTATGAAACATTAATGTGAGTCACTGCGTTAAATGCCGGTATTATAATGATAAGAGTTTGAGATTTATAGCATCTTTCGATGTATATATAATAAGTAAGGATACTTATTCAGTATTATCAACAAGACAGTGGTAAAATATTTTTTTTTTGCTGCGCACTATTTTCGCGTCTTATTGTAGTGAATTTTGGATAAACTCCAAAGAAAAAAAATCAAATTTAAAACTAAAGACTACGTAAAAATCTTAAACTGGCGTTTACCGACTGTCCTTATCATACACTCTTGATTGTTATTTTAGTTTAGTTTATAATAACTGTTTGTAACAGATAAATTAAAATAAATAAATAAATTGATACTTCGGTAGTTGCAGGTCTTTGTTTCTACTTGTACATTCGACCCAAGGATCTAAAAATTTTGAGGACACTCGGAGATCTTTAACGTAGTCAGGTTTTAGTTTTAAAATATTTTTGATTTTATTCTCTGCTGATTGTTTGAGAATAGTTAAAGTTATTTAATTTTGAGAAATAGATTTAGAAACAAACAAAGGCCTTTGCAATGAAACCCATTTGTTACGAGATAGCGGGATCTAAAAAACCTGTTTCTTTCTGTTAAAACTCTTCTTCTAGCCTATAACCATCGGGGTATTGCGAACATAGAAATTGGGTACATTACATAGGTACATACATACGTTTATAGGGTACCAACCTCATAAAACTCGTTCGTTGATAGCCGGGTAAAAAAGTTACGAACGGCCTTCGGGGGAAGAAGTGACAAAAAACAATAAAAGGTATCGAACACAAAAGATCAAGCGAGTATTGTTGGTAGTCCCAACAACCAGTTGAATCGATCAAAGAACTATTGTATCAAATAGTTCTTTGATCGATTTAACTGCTTTACTTTCAGTTTTTTATGAGCGTAAAATTAAAAATTCCTTTCGAATCTTGATACCGATCATAAGTTGTAATTGTAACCTTGTAAAGACGCATCGAGCAAGCATTGATTAAGCATGTAGGTCACTATGGTCGGCGTCTGAACTGGGGCCGAATTCCGCTAAGCAATCGCTTTACATTGACAACAGTCGTCACAGAATCCTACTAATATTTATAAACGCGAAAGTTTGTAAGTATGGATTGATGTTTGACTCTTTCACGCAAAAACTTTTAAACGGACTTTGATGAAACTTGGTACACAAATAAAATTTAAGAACTGGAATAGCAATGTTTTTTTTATTTCGAAAATCCCACGGGATCGGGAATTACGCGGGTGTAACCGCGGGCAACCACCAAGTCATCCATAGATGAAAAAAAAATAGTAAACACCCGTTTTATTATAATAATTCATTATAATAAAAATAATGCCAAAAGTAAAATCTCTTTAAGTTTCGATAAGACTGATTTTGTTTAAATAAACACTGCTAATAAATCACTTGAGCATTTTTATTACTCATACCATTTATCTTGTTTTTGGGATTTCTTTATGAGTGGTATTCGTTAGGAATATAATTTAATGAGGACAATAAACAAATACTATTTGGTATTAGACAGGTATAGATCATTTAGACAGTGCGTGCGATGCTCTTTGCACGGAGAGATTGATTGGTTTCAACCTTCATAGGCACCCTATCTGTAGTTTCGTCATCATTGTGTCACTCTGTGTCTTCATTTATCAGAGACGATACCATTGTTATGGTAAATCGAATTTAAAGGAATCCGGCCTCTGTGCCTAGTGAATGGCAACTAACGTTATTAAAATCTTACCTAATACAATAATTGCTCAGCCTTGTTTAAAATACAAACAGATGTATCAAATCAATGCATTTATTAGTAACGCTTAACAAATGCGCGCGTCATATTATTAACACTATTGTCTATACAAGTACATATGTATTTATCCGCATCAATGAAAGAATTTGATCAGGGTAAAAGCCAACAACCTTGGAATGCGTACGTGTACGTTGCAAAAATAAATTGAAGGCGCCAAAGAGCCGATAATATTCAACCAGCAGCATATTCTGTAGAACATCATTCATAGAGGAGTGTAAAACAGCAAAAATTTTAAAAAATAGACTCATTTATCGTCCATTTCATCTAAATCTATATTATTAATTAATATTATAAAGAGGAAAGATTTGATTGTTTGTTTTGAATTGAACAGGCTCCGAAACTTATGGACCGGTTTGAAAAATTATTTCACCATAACAATCCTAAATTTTCCGTGATGAACATAGGCTAATAGAATATTTGCAAAAATGTTAGGCGTCCGCGTGAAAAATTAAATTTTTGTTAAATAACCGTACGAAGCCGGGGCGGACCGCTAGTTGTTTTATAAAAGAACGTACCTAGCTATAGCTACTGTAGGATGTAGGTATCTGTACCGACAATAGACACAGTATAGAAACCTTAACGCTTAATCGTGCGTTTCCGTATTTCAAGCAGCTGATTAACCTGACTCATTAAAGTCATTAGGTACTGACTAAGATTGCCGCGAATGCGAGATTTATAATGGAGGACAATGAGTACGAGTATAGGAATAAAACAATATCTTTGGAATAAACACATTACGTTCCAAGTTGTTTTTATTTTTATGGAATTTGCAAACATAATGACTGTATTCTTGGCCTTTATTCGAACGGTTCTATGTTAATTTAAACATTTGTCTATTTAAATGTTCATATTATAAATTTTTCCAACACTGTACCTAGTACTCAAATTGGGTCAGCCTACTGGAAAAAGAAAATCGAAATTTCAAATTAATTTTCGTGCAAAATAAACTCTTTATGTCGTTCGCATAAGGGTAGCGTTTAAACTAATCACAAACTTTGATTTTGTTTATACAAGTAAGGGTCCTGAAGCCCTACTTCAATTCTCCAAAATACTCAATCTATAGTTTTCTGTCCTTTTTTAGGCAAATTGGTACTGTAATTCTGAACTTCACCAATTGACCGTAGGGAGACACAAAATTTAATTTATAGAGTTATAGCTGTACCGAAACGTAAAATAGAAAATCAAGTTAAAAAAAAAACCTGTAATGATGTTATACTGTTTTCTTAATAAATAAATAAAAAATAAAATAAATAAAAGTTAAATCCGAAACGAAACACCTGCAAATATAATTCCAACTCTTTGAAATGTCCATAAAAGCCATTCAGAAGAATCTTAAGCGTATGCTTGAACTCTGAACTTTGCTTGAAGTGCAGGTCGCCTGAGTTCTTACGAGGTCGATCGATGAGTTCAGGCTTGCGCGGCACAGCTGATGCCATGTGGCTTGTATTCTGATATCGGTGATAATGATAACACAACGTAGGGTTATGGTGTTCAAAAAATCTCTAAAATAATGATTCAATTCCCAATTACTTTAAAGCTATTAATCTATACTAATATTGTAAAGAGGAAAGATTTGATTGTTTGAATTGAATAGGCTCCGAAACTACTGGACCGATTTGAAAAAATCTTTCACCATTAGGATCCTAAATTTTCCGTGATGATGAACATAGGCTATAAAATATTTTCAAAAAGGGATCCGCATGAAAAATTCAATTTTAGTTAATACCCGTGCGAAGTCGGGGCGGACGGCTAGCCTCGGTATAATAAGGAATATTCCTAGATCTGTTTCTACATCACTAATTTTCCGCACACTCGTGTTTTGACATGCAAATGTATAGTTTTGTATTTTATCAATTTATTCCGCAGCGGAAGATCAAATTATGTCAATTCGTTATTATACAAGATAAGATTGTCGCGTTTCGGTAACTAAAGGCTGTTGACATACATTCCATAATAGATTAAACCTACAAAGTTCTGTTAGAAACCATTTCCATTTACGATCACTGAATATTTAGAGTTTGTCACGAAAAACGTCAGCGCACTTCAGAAGATACATTGCTTAATTTAGGTTTAGGTAAGCCCTTTAAGATCTTGAGTCATCGTTTCCTTTATCGCAAGAATCTACGCGATAAAACGATAAACGGGCTAAGCATACGTTTTAGTTAGAAACCATTTCCATTTACGATCACTGAATATTTAGAGTTTGTCACGAAAAATAATCTCGTCAGCGCACTTCAGAAGATACATTGCTTAATTTAGGTTTAGGTAAGCCCTTTAAGATCTTGAGTCATCGTTTCCTTTATCGCAAGAATCTACGCGATAAAACGATAAACGGGCTAAGCATACGTTTTAGTTTAAGCAGTACCAACTATGGAATTCACACCTAAATATACTAAATAACTAACTAAAAATAATAACATGTACCAGGTCTACCCTACACCTATAATGATGATTTTGTTGATGTCATCTAGCCTAATTTTTTTAATTTAATTTAATTAATAAATTTTTTAATATATATTTTTTTTTAATTTGTTTTAATTTTTAATTTTTTTAACCTAGTTTTTTTCTTGTGAACCAAATAAATGATTTTCTTTCTTTCTTTTTCTTTCTTTTAATTTTGTACACAAACAAAGAGTACTACGTACTTCTTATATTTTAATTGATTTCCGAATCTACACTTAAGAGTGTACCTTATGTAATTTTATAGTTAGAAATCGTTATTTATCTCAGAATCTGTGAAAGCTACCACCTTCATATTTAGGTAAATGATAATTCGAACTTTTATCTTGGATTCCGTCTTTTCAAAAACACGATTGGTGAAAATTTTCTCGATACTTTTATTTTTTGAAAAATACATGTTTTGCACACATTTTGCTATTTATCTCAGGAACCACCTCATTTTTTTGTTGGATTTTTGTTTTGTCAAGAAACGTAGTAGAATTTCTTCGTTTTCGTCTTTTTAATTTTTCGATTAGTTGTGTAAATAACTTGTAATTAGGCATAACAGTTTTGGCGGAGCAAAATACGGAGCACGTCTATCGCTCTGTGCTTCTCACTCATTCGAAAATCATATCTTGTCATCCTGCTCGAAATTTGAATTTTGGCTGAGGTATGGCACACTCTTAAGGCGCTGCCATACGACAGACATCGTAAAACGACCACTTATTCGTCGCACAGTTAGGCTTACTGCGACATATTACAAGCCCAAAAAAAATACAGTTTATAGTCAAGTGTATGGAAAAAAGACTTATACAAAAATATTTCATAAAAACCATCTAGAAACTTGAAAAAAATATCGCAAGAAAGAACACGAAAATATTTTTTCGTCTCGAAATGCTCAATATTTTGAGCGATAACATTTTATAATTTTGTTACTGTAAGAAAGGTAATTTTATCATCTAGAGAAATATGTATAAAGATTTTAATTTACTGGTGTATTTACTTTTAAAATAAGTTAAAACCGATAAATAATGTTGACATTGTCGAACAAGAGATTCAACTAAATCAAACGCATCACCATTTTCAACTTTATTTGTCAAGCGCTACGAACTACTAAATAATACTACTATTACCTAAATATTGTCTTTATACAGGGCCTTAAGCACCTGGTACTTAAAGAAAACCTTATTGTATGGCTTTTTATATCTATTTACGGATTGAACAAGGCATAATAGGACAAATGACTTACCATTTGGTGAGTAGACTCGTAGATTAATGGGCACAGGAGAGATGCCCTTGTTGGATCCTGTCATACGATCCGTCTCTGCTTCGATCTCGGTCCGGACCTCGTTGAAGTCCACAAACTTCTTGCCTTTGCAGTGGAGAAACTCCGCATATTCTAAAGAGGCAAAAAACTGCATCAAGAAAATTCTACACAATATTTAGATATATAAGAAATAAATCTTATTTTTAATACATTCAGTATTAAAAGACTGCTTAATGTTTTCTATTGATCTCCATAAAAAAAAAATCTAATCTGAAACCAACAGAAGTAGTTTTTCACCAAATTATGGCTATCATTATAAGACAAGAAGATCTATAGTCATTTATAACAGGATATGTACTATTATTTTATAAACTTTATCCTAATATTTACCATGATTTGAGTTTGAGTTTTCCAATATTTCAGTTATTCAGGGATGGCACAAGAGACTGCCTGTATGTTAAAAAAAACAACCCTTCTTTTACCCCAAAACTATTTTAATGCTCAATGCCATTCTATTTAGCAATGTCCAAGCCTTTTTACCTGATCATAAGTTAAATTAGTGAAGAAATAAAGATAATTCGTGTTAATCGTAAGATCAATCTTTAAATAAGACAGTAATAACACAAACAATTTTTCTAATAATGTTGTTAAACTTACCTCCATTTCCTTGTATAAGCTGAAGAATCAGCGGCCGTCGAGTCACTATACCTGAACCTCGAGGCAAGAAGTCTCTGTAACAATAACAGTATAATTTCACAGCTTTATACCTAGAAGACAACTATTTGGTGTTAAACATTACAGTATCTACTCCCATCCACTCCAATATTATAAAATCGAAAGGAATTTTTCACATCTGTCACCTTTTCATGCTTAGAGGGCTAAATAGTTCTTAATGACATTTAATGGACATAGGCTGCCAGAAAAGGATGGCCGGGGACAGAAGGTAGTCATTGCATGGATCTTAGGACAGCATATTCATTTTTGCATTAAGATTCCAATTGGTCCATAAAGCATGGTTTTTGCTAGCATAGTCAGCCTAAGCACAGTATCTTTTGCCCATTGTATTCAAGCATAAACTCATGATAAAAAGAAACAAGGGAAAGTATTACTAGATGGTTCCTCGAATTTACTTTGAAATACACAAAATTAGCTGATAGTCTTCTAAGACTGATTGCAGATAACAATCTTACAGAACAATGCCTTTAGAAACCCAGAATATCCACAAAGATAAGTAGAAGTCATGGGCATAAGTGCTGAGATGAGATTATACTTTTGCACCTACCCTGCAAATTTCACACCCAAACACAATCCACCAAATATGCTATCGAACTATTGTTTGTAAATGTTTGTGTATTGAGTTTTTAGGAAGAATTTATGACTCACCAGCACCTTTGCAATGAATGACTCTAAAACAGTTGTAACAACATAAAGCAGATCTTGAGGAAAATATTAGCCAAACTATATTGTTTTTCTAATAAATAAAGAAGATGGTCCAAATCTAGACTGTTATTGATATGGTAAACCACATCCACTACCCAGTAAACAAAGTATTCTATACACAAAAGCAAAATATCGTCAGGGGCATTTCTTCTGCTGTAGAGCAAACGTGAACGAATAAAGTTCATAACAACATTGATAAGACCTATTAGTATTACCTGCCGACGAAATTTTCTAAGACCGAACTCTTCCCTGCTGACTGACCACCCACAACTGCAATCTGAGGAAGATCTAGGGACATGTGCACTCCCATATGCACGAAGGCATCTTGCAGTTTGTTTACAATTGGAATCAAATGTTGCATTCCTACATTCCCAGCCATTTTTATAGAGATACATTAAAGTTTGAGCACTAAAAACACTAATTACACTAGCTCATCACCAAATTCTTCATGGCTACACTGATTTATTTTTCAATATGGAGGAGGGAGGGAGGGGGCTATTCTATACAGAAAACGATTTTTACTCGATTCATAATCGATCAACAATCGCACCAGAACTCCGAGCTCCCTAACCATAACCATTCACTATTGAAGGGAATGAATGAATGAGAAATACGTCCGACCGATACTAGGCGTGAATGGCGTGATAAACCGTCTTCGTGTACTTATTTGTACTCATGAGATGGGACCCGAACTCTCTCTCCCAATAAGGTTTGCTGGAAGAGAACTCTTTTTAGGGTTAAGCTCGCCCTTGCCATTTCTTTTACTTTTAATGTTTTTTTTTTATTAGTCAGACATACAAAACACCAGCTCAGACAGTTGTTGGGCAGCGGAGAAAGGTCCGTTTGCGTAAAGGAGGTTGCATTTTACAGTGGGCCAAGCACGGGGATTGTTCTCAAGGGTAGAATAGACAATAATGACATCGCATCGCCATACATTGCGTTCATTATTGAAGTTGAAGAAATTAATTTCAAATAATTTACGCATTCGATGACAAAGTGACGTAATTTTTCTCTATTCTACCTTAGACAATAAAGCCCGTGCTTGCCCTACAGGTTCGAGTCTCGCAGCGGAGCAGATTTTACACACATAATTGTACTAGGTAAGTACTTACATCTTTCTTACTAAAACTAAAGCGAGGGTACCTACAATTTTCAACCAACTTATTTTACTTACCTTGACGGTTTCTGGTATAGGCTAGATATTAGTTACCTACTATTAAAATATTGTGTAAATACCTGTCATTATATTGCCGTGCCCTAGATGTATGTTATACATACAAAAATAATTACCTAAAAGCTTTATTTTAGGTAGGTAACCATATAATATGTTGTGTGTAATACCTAAATAATATCACTTTCAGTTCGAATCAATATAAACACGAATTAAGATGATTTCTTTTAATGTTGTTAGGTACTTACATTATATACCCCGGTATGTAGATTATATGTGTACCAAATTAAATAATAATGTAATTTATTTAATGGGTCCTCAATAAATATTTTACAGTTACCAGAAGACTTAACAACTACTCATTAAATAGGCACATTCCTGCTTTACTATGTAGCCTTTCTTTTTAACATAGGTAGATATACCCCATTCATTATGGTACCTATGTATATAGGTACCTACCTACCTAAAAAGGAATTTAGAAGCAAAACAGTGTTACTGGATAAAGTAGCAGATATTTATTATATAAGGTACCGTGTTAAGCACAACCAATGACATGGTGCTATTCAAAATCAATACAGCTTGACATGCGCACTAAATCTAGGCCACTGGACAAAAATATTAATCTGAATAATATGACTTTTTATATTTACCAATGTAAAAACCGTTTCAAGACCATCATTTTAAATTCAGAAACAAAAAGAGCCAATAATTTCCTTGTTGAGCTTTATGTTCTGTTGGTTTTTGAATTATAACTACTACGCAAAAAAGAAACGTCTAACTAGGAAGTTAGGTGGTTATGTACCTACGCATAGGTACGATAAATAAGCGATATACAACTGATCTCAAGTTAATTCATATGAAGTAGACGACAAGCAATAATAAAATGAAATAATGATATCGACCGTTCTCGGGGTAGGTATACGTAATTACTCACTTTCCAACGAAATTCTCCAAAACAGAGCTTTTCCCAGCTGACTGACCACCAACTACAGCTATTTGTGGCAAATCCAGTGACATATGCACACCAAGCTGTGTGAAAGCATCTTGCATTTTATTAACAATTGGGATCAATTGCTCCATCCCTATATTCCCCGACATGGCTGCCGGATTTAATTCGCGCTCCTCGTCCTATGAACTTCTCCGCGGACGTCCGCTTACTGATTTTCTAACGTCAATTGGGAACGTTTCTCTAGTTGCGCGCATGCGTACTTGCGTCGATGTAAAAGTCAGTGTAATCACAGAAATACAATGGTAATTTATTTACACTACATACATACATAGCTTTGGCCAGCTGTTAATTTTATTAGTTGATTTTATGTTTTTTTTTGTAAGAACCTCTTGATGATAACGAACACAACAAAAAACGCGTTCACGCGTGACCAAGGGTAGAAGGGATTAATAGAAAAATATTTAGAAATTGTTGACAGTACCGTGTTCTTATGCCTTAGATAGTAAACCTCAAATAAGCTATGGAAGAGATTTATTCATGCAGTGTAGACGTTGATACTTGTAGACTTTTTCAGCTAATTCCATTGTGTTATGTCGTGGCATACTGGCTGTGGGGGAGCGTTGTGAATATTAACACAACACCGTAAATAAATTCAAATAGATTATCAAAAATATTATTAGCAAAAAAGTTTATCTACTTAGGTAGGTACTCTAAAATATCAGATTATCTAGGCTATTAAAGGTTTGTGACGAGTTTTGCTACAACTCGAAAACTAATAACCTAACAAGGTAAAGGTTTCTTGTTTGCTACTTTACCTTACCTCTAAAAGAATTAAGTAGGTACCTATATAAAGAATCAACGTAATCACGTTATTTCCCAGTAATACCTACTATGTAATTTGTACCTATATTGTAACGTGTCCAATAGTCCTGTAAGGTCTTATTTGACTTTGATTTTATAATTGTTGTTTATTTGCTTTTTATCTACGAAAATGGCGTGTGAAGCTGCGGTCAAGAGCTAGTTTGAAATGGTTAAAAAATAAATGAAAATCGATTTCGATATCGATTGGTTCACATGTTATCGATTAAATTTTTAGTTAGAATATGCACCTCACTGTCAAAAATATGTCAAAGAATTAATGTCAAATGTCAATGCAAGAAAGACCTTAGTACCAACCGTCAGTCAATGTTTGTTTTCGTTTCGTGCCATGCCATAACAAAGAAGTGAAGCCGAGAAAGGGTGATAAACTAGAAAAAAAGGAATTAATTCCTTAAACCCATTCCTTGAATCAACCTCTTCTTCAGGTCATGTTACCATAAAAAGGTAGATATTATAATAATAATAATATCTAGCTTTTTTCCATAAATTAGCTTCTTTCAATAATTGAATTTCAGTAATATCTAGCTTTTTCGAAATTTTTAATGCTTGGAAAACCACTATATATTTTCATCAAGCCAGCTGTTTGATCGTGTAATTTTACCTTTCGTGTTCACAATTTTTCCGCTAGAGTGCGCTGAATCGCGTTGCCTTGCTTTGTTCTGCTTTGCTTTGTGACGTCACTATTGATTGTGAAGGAAAGAGATCGTCTTTTGGACGGACGCCATCTTAAAATAAAGTGATATAAGTTTTGGTAGCGTAAAATAAAATCTAATCGAAAATAATCTTTATTTGGGACTTAGATATTGCCCTGGTGTATAATTTATCCCGCTATACTATTAGTATCGGACCAAGGTATACATTTATTTTAGATTTATTATAAATTCTTAGCAAAAAAAATATTTCGTTTATTTACGGTTCTTCTACTTCTCTGGTGATAGTACCGTTACAGTTCTATAAATCGATGTGATAAACCATGGAAGTTATAGTGTAGCAACACGAAAAGAAGTGGAATTTAGAACTCATCGATCCAGTATTCTTCAAACGGATGTAACACGTCAATATACTTCTGAGGGCAGGGCATAATACAAATAAGTTTTTAGGCAGTGATGTGAAAGTGTTTTTAGATATTTGAATTGTGGCTTTTGTATGATCTGGGATAAGAGTACCATCAGATTCAGTATACAAGTGAAACAGGTTGATTTGTGGAGGACGATTGATCCTGTCAAAGTGAAGTGAAATCGGAGTCATAGTGTCTCAAGTGGCAATCGCCCTGATTGCAGTTGGTGGTCGGTGAGCGGGTAATCTCCTAATGGTGTGTACGTCGCAGCATGTCTGCACTCTCTACGCCGGGCGGCGGAGGCACTACGGCGCAGAGCAAGCCGACGTCCGGCAAGCAAAAGTATCAGAAGTTGGACATCAATAGCTTGTACTGCGCCAATAAGGTACCTAAGCAGTTTCTGATCAAACGTGGCATATTGTATTGTTTTATTTTTACTTGAAATAGTTGCATCTCTTCATAACATCCTCAGTTTACTGATTCAAACTATTTACATCTCTCTCTGAACCTTGGGAATGTACCCACACACCCACTATGATAGCTAACAATTTTATTCTGAGCAGACACAAACAAGGTTCATTGCTCCTGCAATAAAAATTCACCTTTGCCCATTCATTAAAGAATTAAAAAACAATAAGATATCCTAGCTATCTTCATTTTTACTAGTACTTTTGCAAGCTTTTAAAGTTAAATTTGCCCTTAGGTCAATGAACTTTCAACCCCTACTGGATTCTATTCTCTAAATATATTTAAGAGCTTTCCAGTTGCATTATAAGGAACCTGTGCTCTGGGATAGTGCAAACTGGTTCATAAAACTTGCTTTCCCATTTAAACATTGACAGTTTGCTGGTATTTATTTGCCTTGTAATAATGAGTTCTGGTGACTGGGTGTTGTAAGACATTTATAAATGAGAACTTCACAATAACCTATTACAATTATAGAAAAAAACAAGGGAATAGCAATTTTATCACTTAAAAAAACAATAATTTAAAAGGCTGAATTACAAGAGTTTGAGAATAGATAACAGATAAATTCAATTATGAAAGACAACTGCCCAAACCAAAAATGCTTTAATCTTCTGTGATTTGCTCTGATGATCTGTTACGATCAGATCCAATAAAAATCATCAATAGTTCTTTGTTTTTGTAATCACTTTGTTTAATTCTAGAACCAAGTTAAGCAAAAGTACCATGGCCGTAGGGAGGGGGGGGGTTTTGGGGGTTCAAACACCCCCCCGAAATGTTGAGGCACCGTTAAAAAAATCAAACTTGAATAGGTAAAATTTTCTCGGATACGTACTTGTACGTGGAAAGTGCGGCTTACTTTAAATAGCTATTCTCTCTTAAAAACACAAAAATTTTTTCGTCTCCGATTAACTACAGCGCGCTCTAAGTCGTCGGTGGCAGAAGGGGCGCGCTCGCGTTCCATGCCATGCGATTCCTATTGTGTATCTACATACATTGTACTGTATGTAAGCACTCAAATATTTCTTTAAATTATTCTCTTTTGAAAACTCAAACTTTTTTTCGACAAAATTCGTCTCTACATTTTAAATGAGCTGGGTGCACGCATCGCATTCATTTACGGCCGATTCCAGCTAGGCAGGCAGATCACGACTTACTTTTAATTTTATAAATCAATAGACCTATTTTCTTGTCGTTCCATAATTGAATTGCTTTCTCCGTTTACTGTCATGTATTTATTTATAACATACTTTTCTAAACTATTTGGTAACGGCCGAAAAGGTCACAAAAAATTTCGTGGCTCGCTCCGCTCGCCGTTAAATCGGAATTATTCTAAGCTTTTTAACAACCTTGCGAAAATGCTACAATTTCTCAACAATTTTCAGCGGCCGCAAACACAACAAAATATCGGCGGTCACTCCACGCACTGTTATAATTTTGGCTCTAAAAGTTTCAGGGTTCGCTAATCATAATCTTTTGTCACTCTTGATTCTATTTTATAGATCATCCGAAAGGTCACACAAAAAATTGCGGCTCGCTTCGCTCGCCGTTAATTCTGTAGCCTTTTGGTCATTTTTATCAGCCTGCCGAAAATATGTAAAAAAATTGGCGACTGGCTTCGCTCGACATTCTTTCATAATAATGTGAATTGTTATACCTAGTCCTTAACTAATACTACTAACTTTTTTGTCACCCGAAAATGACACTCGAAGTTATTTATTTTTTGTATTTCTCGCATTTTTTTCTTTGTTGCTGGCATACCAATCTCCAATCTCCAAAATGACCACCGCAGTTTTTAAAATATTTGGAGCTAGCTGTCACATCTATTGTCACACTTTTGCCTACTTTTTTACAAAACCTCGGAAAAATCTGAAAAAATTCGCGGCTCGCTCCGCTCGCCGTTACCCATGTTTATTATTCTTTATTGATTTTTTTTGGAAAGTGCTTGGTTGAAAACCACTCCGGGTACTAGCATAAGTACATTATATAAAGATATTGCATGTTGTCTCGAGCGGGTCTAAGGCTCGACCCCCCCCGAATAGTATTTCTGGCTACGGCCCTGAAAAGTACTGTTTATGTAAAAAACTTACTCAATGCTGAAATGATCATGTTGATAAGTAAGAGTAAGTTTGCATTTTTAGTTGTAATCAGGTCAACTTTCTTGATATTGAGGTCACAATAAACAACCTTGACCAAGATCTTCTGAATTCAGTTCAATGTTGAAAATGCTGATGTTCATAACAGTGTTGACCTGATTTAAATCCATTTAGATTATTATTGTTGAACTGACGAAGTTTTCCAACAATTTATTGAGGTAACACCTGTGTTTGTGCTTTATAGAACGAGAATTCAGAACCATCCTCTGTCAAGTCTCAACTAAGCCGCAAACATGGAATGCAAAGTCTCGGAAAAGTTCCCTCAACAAGGCGTCCACCAGCCAATTTACCTTCTCTGAAAACTGAGACTGGTCAGGACCCTAACGCTAAGTAAGTTTCTAACATTTACACTAATATTAAATCAGTATCAACCTGTAATTTGTTTGCAATTGTCTGCCCATAGCTCAGTTGTACTGCTAATTTGTTTATTTAATTATCAATTTCTTTGTTAATTGGGTAATTAATTGATATAATTTAGAATTTTGGCTTAGTATTTTTCAGAGTCAACTATCTCAATGACTGAATTATTTAAAATGAATGATTGCTCTGATTTCTGATATCTTTCACTAAATGAAAGCCTAGGTGTAGTACCTAAGTGACATAGGCTATATTTTATACTAGGTGATGAAACCCGCAAGCAATAGCTTACATTTTTATAGCTATTATGATGTAATTGAATCATTCCAATGCATATCAGGAAGTGGCTGACTTAACCTTCCAAGTGCCCATTATAAAATGAAGAAACATTACTGTATATAATCTAAACATGGTATCTGAATGCCTCATTCAATTGAAACTGATTCTGTGTATTTCCTCTTTAGCAGCTTGTGTTTCAACTGTTCAAGCAACTTAAAACAAATTCCCATGGTTAATAATTATTATTTTTTGAATATTTAATTGAGACTAAGTTTTATGTATTTGTAATAATGAAATATAATATATTTTCAGCCCTATAGCTGCCGTAACTCCATCTGTCTCTTCACCACCAACATGTATCAATCCCCCTTCTCAAGTAAGTGTTTGAATTTATGTGCATTAAGTATTTGGTTGTTTTATATACATTATCTACATCAATACTAATATTGTAAAGGGAAAAGGTTTGATTGTATGGATTGAATCTGTTCTGAAACTATTGTACAGGATGGTCTAGGTGGATTTATTAAATTCTTTCACCATCAGAATCCTACATTTTCTCTGATAAACATAGGCTATAGAGAACATTTTCAAAAAATTTTAAACTAATGTGAAAACTTATAATGTAACTCAACATGTCTTTCTGAGAAAAACTTATAATTTTTGAAGTTTTTTTGTTATATACCCATGCGAAGCCGGAGCGGACTGCTTTTTACAAATACATATTACAGCTTGTAGAGCCCGATGACGAAAAAAAGCGCTGGAGAGAAGGTGCGTCCATTTGTGATGTAACCCATCACCCTGCAATTTTAATTGTTGCAGCATATTTGGGCAAACCAGTTGCTCTATGATATCAAGATTATGAGATCTGAGGGCTAGCAAACGCAGCAACAAAATAATTTAAAGAAGGATTTAGAAAATTATCAGAGTTATATAGCCATAAATGTACATGTGAATGTGATGTTTCAGCCCACTCAAGCACCGCCAATCAGCAATGTTGCTGCGGGCTCTGGGCCCGGCGGCTGGGTTTCACTGCCGCCGCCGACTTCACCTCACTTCCGCACAGAATTCCCTTCCCTGGAAGCAGCTGCCCAGCCCACGCACCGCACAGACCAGCCGCCGCCGCAGCCGCAACTCAGACCACAGAGTAAGGAACCAAACTTTTTGACCTGACATTTGATAGGGAGCCTTTATTATTAAATTTAGCGTGCGGATATGGAACGCAAATCCTATACATGATGGTGCCTCAATGGTATAGCAATACTATCGCGAAAGCAAACCCTGATACAGTTCTTTATATGAATACACTGTGTACATGCTACTTATGTGAGCAGTCAAAAATTAAAAAGCAAGCCCAATGACGAAAAAACAGCGCTGGAGGGGAGGAGGGTGCGGCTGTTCGCGACGAGTTCCGTCGCACTGCACTTCTTAGTGGGTGCAGTATAATCAGCCAATCCAGTTGCCCTGTGATACCAAGATTATGAGATCTGAGGGCAATAAAATTTAACCTGATTAATTACTATTAAAAAAAAATTAAAAAGCCTTCATTTTGAGTTAAACCACTGAGTAAATAACTCATAGTTATACTGTAAAAAGTGTACAAGTTTAGAGAAAGCGATGCGATCGCGATGTCAGCTCAATTAGTTTTTAATTATATAATGTGTTGTACGTGAACCTTCTATTATGCAAGTATGACAAGATTGATATATTTTGTTGCATGTTCAGCCGAAGGCAGCTGGACATCCGGTGGCACCGCGGCCGGCGCCCGTCAAGAATCAAACGCATCCCCCGCCGCCGCGCCCGCGGCCGCCGCAGCGTCACAGCAGACATACCGTGCCATTCTGCCTTCATTTGTAAGTTTTTCAAGAACATGGCCAGCTAAGCTACTATTTTTAATTTTCTAATTAGCTTTTTGGGCGTCGTGAAGAATATCACGTTTTTGTCATGATTTTTGTCATAACGTTTGAATTTGAATTAACATGTCCATGACAAAAGCCACAACTGCAAAAATTTAAACTCAATTGTAACACAAATCTTTATGATATCTCATGTGACGGACAATTGTGTCAAATCTGATGTCGCCAAAACTTATGCATCAACCCCATCCATACCCACAGAAAAGCTGATACGAAACTGTAAATCACCAAAGGTCCTGCTCCAATACTTCATGGAGCAGGGATAGGCTGGCTAACCTAATCTAACCAAGGTTAGGTTTGTTTTACTATAAAAACTATCATAGTTTGACTAATTAAGTAAGCGGCTTAACTACGAACCTATTATATGTTGTACGAACACCAACGGTTCATAGTTAACCCGCTTACATTCATAATGAAAAGGTTAGGTTTGCCTGTTTAGGCAGGGGATAATGCACAATAACTCCCAAGCGAGTGTGTTGTGCAGTATCCCCTGCGATGTCAGTGTGCAGATCTCAGTTCCCCTATTTAGAATTAGAATTAACACTAAAAATGTTCCCTTTCGAGCAAAATAAAATGTTGTTTATTATTTATTATAGCTAGTAAAAGGTAGCAGTGGTGTCGGGCTCGGGCTGGGCGGGCTGGGCGCGCTGCGCGAGA
>OZ007522.1:10580646-10650730 GCA_963931895.1 Eupithecia pulchellata
AGCTAGTTAGATCGGGGCGCCGCCGACCGAGTGGCTCGCTCGGCGGCGGCGCAGGCCGGCAGCTGCGCCTCTCGGCCCGGTCCGTCGCCGTTGACCGCGGGAGGCGTTCCGTTTGTATATAAATAGATCGCTCGGACGGACGACGCGACGTCCGGCCCCTGACTGTTATGATTAAGAATATTACGCGAACGGTCGACGGCCTCGCAGCGACAGCCCGCGTGTCGCGAGGACGCGCGTCCGTCACAGATGCTGCCTCGAAACTCTCATTAGTGAATATTATGTAGCGACAGTTTGTCAGAACGATGTCGATGCAATATTATTAAAAATAATAAATGTAATTTGAAACAGCCTCCGGCGAGTGGCGGTCGATCTGTTCATTCACCTACCGACGAGCCACTCGCTGGAACGTTTTATGTATCATAATCAATTATTATATGCGAATAAATTAAAATAATGACCGAAAAAAATTGTTTTATTAGACCTTAGAACGAAAATACTCCTACAGGTAAGACCTAAATGTTTGGTAAGAAAAAAATAAAGCAGTATGGGAAAGAATTAAAGATTTTCAACAATCACAACTATGATAACTTTAAGAGCCTTCGAAGCTGAACAAATTAAAACAAAACTTGGCACAGATTGATGATTTCTTTTCTTCATAAATCAAAGTGTAATTTGGTGGGCGCCTACCTCCTGTCTTGATGTGCGTGTGGACTGATAGCTCGGTTTTGAGATCTTTGCAAATCGAATTGAAAAATCACTAGGTAAAACATTTTTGGTTAGGGTGTCGCAAAAAGGGTCCCACACTTAGAAAAATTTTCATCGATTTTGTATGGGGCTGGGACTTAGAAAAATTTTGATATATTTTTTATATATATATAACATATATTTTTTCTTATGCCATCGTAAAGAGGGTCACTAGGGGTGCAACTTTGGTTCAGCTGATTGACCCCAAAGTTCTATGACCTCGGCGCTAGAGTTCAAACTGTGTCAGATACAGATACCGATACAGAGCATTCCGATAAGAGTTGATTAGGTTCAATTTGAGTGGCGGATCCGACACAGAGTACCCCGACTCCACGTGGTCTTGTGCGTGGCGCCCCTAGAGTGTATATAATAAGCCGGAGGCGCGAAGGGAGCAGTGGTGCCTGTCCCTTGTTACGCAATGGCGGAGAGGCTGCACTTCCCGCAGCGCCGGAGCTATCGCGAACGCGATTCTTTACACTCGTCGGGGACAGTTAGGCATCGATCAAAATTTTTCTAAGTCTCAGCCCCATACAAAATCGAAGAAAATTTTTCTAAGTCTAAAATAAATATTTTTTTTTGTTTTTCCTGAAAATTTCGGCTATCTCTTTTGTAACTATTACTAATTTAAAAAAAAAAAAAATGTATGGGACCCTCTTTGCGACACCCCGACCACTTTTTTTATTTTAGTTCTTTGTAAAGAATGTTTAAAGACCATTCAGAAGTTTCCAACTTTGTAATGTGTGCTTTTCCTGTTTTTGTGTATATTTCTTTGGTGTGCATTATAGAATTGTTCAAATGGGTCCGTAGTCCATATTCAATTGAAACAATCAAATCTTTCCTCTTTATAATATTAGTATAGATAAATAAATAGTGTTGGACAATCCAAACAGCATCATCAAGCCACAAGCTAAGCAGAGCTTATGTTATGGGAACTAGATGACTGGTATACATAATGCAATAGATTTCATAGATAGATATATTTAATTATACATAGAAAACGACCAGAACAAGTATCTGCAAAGCATACAAACATTTCAGTCATCTAGTACCCGTAACACAAGCTCTACTTAACTTGGGGCTGGATGATGCTGTGTGGATTGTCTGGCATTTTTATATTATATTTGTCCCGAGGTGGGAATCGAACCCTCTACTGCATTGCAGGCGGACATTCGTCCACCGCGCCACAGAGGTCGTCGAGACTTGATAGAACGAAAAGGCTTTAGGCACAAACGAGGGGACAAAAGCAAAACATAACATCAATTATTGGGCACAAATACAGTGGTTCAGTTTAATATCTGTATATTCACAAATATCAAACTGAAACATAAACCTTAGGTCTATTTTTACAGGTCCAAACAAAGCTTACTCACACATTGTGCGGTGTTCATCGCATTAGCTCTTTGTTATTACCCGACTGCCAACGGAAGGTTATGTATGAGTTGGCACCCTATGTATGTAAGAGTTGTCAACATAATTTAATAATCACAATCAAAATAGGAGGTTCAATATTATTCTGAGGAAGGGAAATAGATTAATTTATGTTGTCGACCAAATATCATACATAACTTCTTTCTTAGTCCATTCCATCTATTCGTGGTCTGAGACAAAATAAAACTTTATATTTCGTCTGAGTTCGTGTTCTAAAAGTTAAAATAAGTTTCCCGTCAGGCAAGTACCTATCCTGAAAAACAGGGTGCTTAACAAATATGGCGCCGGCGAGACGGGCGTTTAACTTATCCTCATTGTCCGCCCTGCCTCTCACTGCCATAGTGAATGTGTGTCTCTGTTTAACCATTTGACCGCCGCGCCATGCCAAAAAGTTATCCACAAGATGACACGTATTGTACCTCCGGTACCAAGCTGTGAGTTATCCTGGGAATTAGGAAACTGAGTAGGTTAGCACAGACAGTATAAGGTTTAAAATAGTATTATGTAGCGTTATCTATTCTTGCTAATGTTGCCTGAAAGAAATCGGTTAAAAGGCCGCACATTGTGCTATTGTGTTTCTTTTTTTCTATTTTTAAAGGTTAAACAAAATATAATGCCATTTAATACTACTTATATGAGTATTAGGTACTAGCGGTCCGCCCCGGCTTCGCACGGTTACCTATTCATGCGGATCTCTAACTTCTTTGAAAATATTCTTTTGCTTTGTTCATCAGGCAAAATTTAGGATTCGAATGGTGTTTGAATTTTTCAAATCGGTCAAGGAGTTTTGGAGCCTACCTAATTCATTAGTTAATTAGGTAGGTACCTATTTTATTTCGTGGTGGAGGTACCAACAACAGAGAGATGTAACTATACTATAGTAACGATCATAATGATCGAAACAAAGTAATCAAAATCAAAGTGCTATATTTAAAATACCGGATAAGCGTGAGCAGAAACTTACAACACACGTACAATGTTATTTATTTACGCTTAAAAGCTTAAAATAATAAGAACCTACCTACGTCCACACTTGAGTCACGATGTTAGCAATTAGTCAGAGTAGTAAAATATAAACCCCAAATTAAGGGTTAAAATGATCCGCACAATACATCACCCGTAAGTTAGGAAGGTACTGTGTGCACGGATCTAAATTCAAATTATTTCGAGTTGGATGAAACAAACCCTTTTTACCATACGCGGAAATGGAACAACCATGGAGAATGGAGTCCATGGAAACTGAATAGGTACCTATCTGCTACCAGCAAGACAGGTTCAGTAAATATTATGTAGTGTTCATATATAGTTCACTCCAAATAGCACAAATTTTACTTTCGGAAATGGATCTTACATTTGTGCAGCGTGCAACAAAAAATTCTGAGACTCCTTGGCAAGACCTACTGTCGGGAAGTATACGAATTAGTTAATATTATTAGGTAAAGGTAGGTAGGTAACGAAGTAATTCTAGATTCACGAAAGGTCAACAGCCAGACGGGGATGCAATGTCAGTCCTTTGTTCAGATCCTGCCTGGTCGTTTACCTCTGGTAAACAACCTATCTGTAATAGAGATAAATTTCAGTGGAAAATAATACTCGTATTTCGTGTCGGAAGGTTCATCAGATGTAACTTTCTAATTATACCTACAGGGTGTTCTGTGGTATTCTTATATTTATAATCTGCACCGAGTGTACCCTAGCAGTGTACACCTAGTACCTTCATATTTTAAATATTTGAATTCATGGAGTAGGTATGTAAAATATAGATGAAACTTTAATAATGAATCAACATCTAGCTCAAATAATTTATTAGGATAAATGAATGTTCAATATTGTTAGGTAGGTACACAACAAAAGAACTTATTACCTATTTTCCGAATTGCAGTGGGCTCCTGTTGATGCTTGAAGGTACCTAAAATTTACTTTAGTGTAGGTACCAACATAGGTGCTCGCAATAAAAACTTCAATTGTTATGATATTGTTTTCAGTTTAAAAGTAGGTTAGGTAGGTACCTGATTTTGGTCATGATTAATTATTTATAGATAAGTTTATATAATATTATATAATAATTAAATAATAATTATCAAATAAACCTATAATATATTAATGAAGATAATATAATTATGTTAATTAATTATAGAGATACCTAATATTTGTTTGTCGGAAAAATCAGGTAGATATAAAAGTACGACTTAGATGCATATAATTATAGTAATACATAGTATTCAAACTAAAGTATGAAAATAGTTATTTCGTTCCATTTTTAGAGATTCATTTTTAATTTACCAAGATTGATATCAGCAACTGGATCCTTTGGTGCAAAAATATAGGGAGTCATCGTTTTTGAAAAATTCGTTACGATTTCCATTATTGTTTTCTTATAATTTTTGAGCTCATTAGGTAGGTACTTTTTTTCTTTACCTCTCGTGGTTTCGCATTTGGTCGTCGAGTCGAATCCCACTTAGAATAGAAAAGCCATTCTGTACTGACAGTACAGTACCTACTGTGATACTACGAAGGGACCTACTACGTCATACTAACAAATCAGGATAAACCCCTGTTATGCAGGGATTAGTCGTAGTCGTATAGGATTTCGTTATGAAGCCATTGTAACTTTACACAGATTGCGTTGATTGTACTTAGTTAAGTAACCTAAGATCTTCGAATTGATCCCGGCACAAACCAACATACAGACATTTAGGTAGGTATTCCGGTTTTGAGCTTAAATTAACAAAAACCTATGGTTCCTAACCTAGGTACCTAATTCCTAAGCATATTTTTAGGGTTTTGCCATCGGTTGCAAAACCCTTATGAAATCGCTTTGGGTCTGTTTTGTGTTTTGAATCCTTAATATCTCAGAAACTACTGCAGCTATTGACTTGAAATTTGAAATAATAATACATTTTGTGCGCCCGCACATATTTATAGAAAAATAAATGAAAATAAATGAAAAATCAAAATGAAGATTTTCCATACAAATTTTGAAATCGAAATTTTAAATGGAACGTACAAAGTCGAAAGTGGTATCAAATGAAAGGTACTCGTTTGTAGATTTCAAAATAGTTTTTGAAATTTCGGTAGATTTCATACTTTTTAAAATATTTTGAAAATGGTCAAAAAAATGACCGTTCCCCCCCCCCTATCTCCGAAGATTGCAGAGCGATCGACGTGATATGTACCAAGTGTTTGTAGGTATTGATCTATTTTTTATAGGAAAAATATAGAGAAGTCTGTAAAAATAATACTTTTTAAAATAAGGTCAAAAAAGGGCGGGAAAAATTTCTAAAGGGGTGACTACCCCCCCGAGTTGGGTATCAAATGAAAGGTATTGGTTTGTACATTCCAATGCAGTTTTTGAAATTTCGATAGATTTTATACTTTTTGATATATTTTGAAAAAGGTCGAAAAATTGACCGGTACCCCCCCTCTATCTCCGAAGATTGCAGAACGATCGATTTGATATGTACCAAATTTTTGTAGGTATTGATCTATATTTTACAGGAAAAATATAGAGAAATCTGTAAAAATAATACTTTTTGAAATATGGTCAAAAAAGGGCGGGAAAAATTTCTAAAGGGGTGACTACCCCACCGAGTTGGGTATCAAATGAAAGGTATCAGTTTGTACATTTTAATGCAGTTTTTGAAATTTCGATAGGTTTTATACTTTTCGAAATATTTTGAAAAAGGTCGAAAATTTGACCGTTCCCCCCCCTCTATCTCCGAAGATAGCAGAGTGATCTATATAAAATGTACTAAGCGTTTGTAGATATAGGTCTATATTTTACAGGAAAAATATAGAGAAGTCTGTAAAAACAATACTTTTCGAAATATGGTCAAAAAACGAATTTTCATACAATGGGGGCTATTTCATTGAGAGCAATATCAAATCAAAGGTATGGATTTCGACAATTCAAAACAGGTTTTAAAAATCGTCTAAGTTTCATACTTAGTGAAATACGTAGAAAAAAGTCGAAAAAATAATTGTAGGTACCAACCCAATTACCTACCCACTAATCTGTGTAGTAACTGTAATAGTAGGGTTCCACAGCGCCACGAAACCGTTGTTCTCAAAATTTTAAAGTCCATACCCAATGTATTCCACTGCGCTCGAAGAATATTTAGATAATAAGATTATTGAATTCATGAATTCCACCGTGCTCCAAAAAAATATGAGAAGAGTAATGTATCCTGGATAATCCACACAACATCATTTAGCGACAAGCTAAGCAAGCTTGTGTAATTCGTACTACTACGATATCTGTTATACTTAATAAAGTATATATAAGTATCACATTAAATGATTTATTTTTGTGTACGTAGAAAAGGACTAGAACACTCGAACAAATAATCTGCAGATCTTACAAATATTAGTTCCGAGGCGGGAATCAAACCGCAACCTCCTGCGTTGTAAGCCCACCGCGCTAACAGGTCGTCAATATACGTACCTACCTAAACGACAAAAGTTCAAAACCCTCGGCGCGCGAGTTACACTCGCACTTGTCGTACTTGTTTTTTCATACCAATGTACACGAACCGATTGATAGGTAGGTTACCTATCAACTCTCACAAAGGCATACTAAACGCTAAAAGGATACTAAACGAGGTAGGTACCTTCTCTATTCTTGGTAGGCCTATACGAACAGCTTCTGTTCACTAGCGGATTTAGAAATGGTGTGTTTAGTGGCAGACTTGAGTCCCCATAGTTTTAAGACAGACTGTTGCCACAGATAACATAATTCTACTATTGCTTTACAAAAATTATGAAGACTTAGACGGAACCGTTTAGTTTTGTAGTAGACAATACAGCTTCGTTTCGTTTTAGTTGTGCGACAGCCGACAAACACGGTATGGGCTCCCCCCAACACTGCAGTGCAATACGCGACTGTAAAACAAATTTCATCGCACAGCCTAGATAGACCGGTGATTCATGAAATTTTTATTACCTAACTACCCATTTTATTATAATGCCATTTTAAAACTGAATTTCACGCGGGCGAGTCTCAAGCGCCTGTTAGATTAATTGTAACATCCATTGATTGTTCTTGTTTGATAAATTGTATCATCCAATGGGAGCATTAGCCAGCAGACAAACACGTTTTGTTCTCCTGTGCTGTGATTCACACACAGTTGCTGAAGACGACCGAGCGAGCAGGGGTGCGTTCAGAGGCTCAGAGTGCGGTTGTTTGGTGTAAATTTTAACTTACCCAAAGGTTCTGAACGAGTCGGTTGTTTAACGTCAAAGTTGACATTATCATGACAAAACTGACGTTACAGTTGCCGGACGTTCGTTTGTTTTGTTTTTGTTTTGCGGTTACTTTGAGGTAAATTGTATCTACTGACTGTAACTACGATCTATAACTGATAAATACTGAAAATTTTGAAATTTACTGTAGAAATCTTGATATTTAAGTAGATAACAAACTATGACAACGGAAAATATGACAGCTGTCAATGTCAGAGTGTTTTTCGTCGATCGAATTACACCGGTAAAAAGTTGCAACCGTCGGAGGTTGTGAACGCTCTAGTTAATAACAACCGAGCGTTTCCCCTGAGGTTATGAACGACCTAGTTGCACTCCGAGCGCGCTCGAGCGTAGGTTGTGAACGCAGCCCTGTGTGGTACAGTCAGAGTATTTATAATCCTTGACAGAATAGGTAGATGTAGAACCCAGTTGCGTGCGTTCGACCGCCCTCAGTTTAGTTTAGTTGGCATCGCTGCAGCGCGGCAAGCGAACGTAGTGTATCGCCGCTCGCGTAAATAAAACGTGAAACTTTCAATAAATTGTAAACAAACTTGTTTCTAACGACCTAAGTTGCGCCTAAGTCAACGTTTCTCTAAGGGATTTTTTTTTACCTAATAAACGGTGAAAGCACGAAGTGTAATCCAGTGGATTTTGTAACTAGATGTTGAAATTCCTGTGAGCTCTCTGAAAGTGAAATTTCATTGTGTGCGGGTCCAAGAGTTAGGTTTGATTAAGAGTGCATTCGTTGCTACACATTTAGTGCAGAAGCAACTCCCTACGTCAGCTTTTAAAAATGGGCAAAGATTATGGTGAGTTTATTTACGATCTCTGTAGGTAGGTACATAGAAAAAGTACCTACGTACCTACTATTAATGATTGTTACGAAGACCTTGGGAATGGCTTTCTAAGGTTTTGTGTTGGGTATTTAATTACTACTTGTGAGTAAAGGTACTTATTTAATTGGCTTCAGCCATCTTTTTTAAATAAGTACGGAAATTTAAATTTTACGAGCTGGAGAAAGCTCAATCCTGGCTGTCCTTTGTGTCAAAATCAATAACTTTTTTATGGAAAACTAAATTTTTGGGTGTAGTTATTGTTAGTACTCTGGGTAGTTATATTAGGTACATACCTACATACTTTCGTCTCATTGGTAATATGTCCTATTTAACTATTCATGGCGATTTCTGCTGTTTGTATTTATTTTATCAGGTGAGATCGTTGCCAAACGAAGGTCTGTCCAACGAAGTAGTTATAAAAAAATATTTTCCCGACGTTTCACCAACAGTTACCTACTACCTAGGTAGTTACTTCATCATCAGCCTATAATAGTCCACTTCTGGACCTCTAGGCCTCCCTAAATGAGTGCCATAGATGGCATAAGGTAGTTACTTAAGCATGGTGAAATGCACTCGTTCATCAAAAACGCCAGTACCTAATAGGTACCTGAATGAAATTAGGTGAACTAAAAAGCGAATGTTTTTCTACTAAGCTTAAAACTTCACTGTTAGGGTAATTTCGCACTCAAGCAAGGGATACATACTTGTCCATAAATAAGTGAGTGGAGTTAAGGTAGCTTGATAAAACTTAATTGATACCAATACAAAACCAGCAGCGCAGTATGTTGTATAGGTACTCGCTTAACTCACTTAGTCATTAATTAGTTAGGTCAAAGAATCAACCAGGACATTACTCTCGAGTTCCACTAACAAGAAAACCAACCTGAGTCACCGGATCTTCCTCAAATTCAGGACATTTCTCCAACTGTAGTCAGTGGGTGGGTAGCTTTGCTCCAGCCGTTCGTTCTCAAAGAACAATGTATGTAATGTAATCAAATCTCACAGCAAGAATCCAAAATTCTCTTCTTGGCTTGATGTTCGAAAGAAAATTGTAAGCTTAATCATTTTAATTGTAACAATGAACTCAAATTGACAACTAGCGCAAGTTGACTCCCAAGATCGACAGCAAAAAAATGGTTTTACGAACGTGTTGTAAGTTCGTAAGTTTGTAACTAATATCTTTCAAGCTATACGATGCGAAAGAACAATGTTATGTCACGATACAACTCCTACTTATAAATTATTGATTTAATATTCCCGACGACGACGAACACAGTTAAATAAATAATTGCGTGTATCGCCTGCTGAAGTGTAGAGGTCAGATGCGAGAAGTGGCAATCAATAACTGTGAAATTCATATTTTTATACTTACGTGATTAGAACTTTATTATTAGATAAACATAGATTTTATTTGTGTTCTACTCAGCCTTTATGGGCTCGTTGGTGCCTGGTGCTGTGCTGCTATATGCTGTACATATGTATATTCTACATTTGCCTAGGCACCTATTCATTATCAGTCAAGGCATAATTATTGTTGGTTGGTGCTAGCCTTGCCCGCTTTTAGTTTTTCCGATGAGCTACGTATTATTCAAGTGTTGCTACGGAGGACGGAGCATTCGCAATCGCATTTTCCGGTCTCAGATGACCTTCGCAAACTAGAACCAGAGCCACAGATTCAATAGGTTACTTTACAGTCGTCAACTCGCCATTATCAACGATTAGATTCTAAATTGGATCAGTAGCCGACGTTTTACCCGTATCTATCACTAATAAGTACCATTTCGAGTGTTAAGTGATAAGTATCATATCACAAGAAAAACATTATCTAACATTTACCTAACAAGGCATAAAAATATACATAGGTACCTATGGAGGGGGACCTACTATCACTCTTTAGGTGACCTTTAGGGTAGGAACCTACAATAACCGGTACCTATTTACTTAATATTTTATGAGTCGTCGTAACTAGGAAGAATCAATTGAGGAGTGATTCCCATAGCTCTTTCTTGAAACCAGCAGCTGGAAATGTTAGGAATTATTCGATACTTGCTGTTTTCCCTCCAATTTGACGACGCCTAGCGCGGCGTGTAAACAAATTTATCGTATTTGCGGCGACGCGGACTCTCCACACAATCTCTACATCCGAGACGTAAATAAAGCTACCGTCACCATTCACTGCTGACATAAGGCGCTGTTCATGTGCCGTTAATTTGATGGACAACATTGTGTTTATTGCACAATACTCATGCGTTATTGTACTCGTACGTAATTGAAGTACATTGAAGAACATTTGAAGAAACATGGTAGAGTAGACACGTGTTACTGATAGACTAGTAAAAAATAAGTAGAATTTGTATTTAAATTATGTTATTTTAATATGTATCTTAGGTAGGCAAGGTTTATGTAGACTTCCGCTACGAAGTTTATATTTTTGCTCAGTACACGGGTGACCCAGTTTTTTATACAAAAGACTTCAACGCGCTTGCTGCGCAATAATGGTTAAACAACCTCAATGATCATTTCCGTAATTTTTTTATATGTATAAGCTGTGATCATTATTCTATTGTACTGAGGTATAGTAAGTGTATAGTAAAGAGGCCTATTCTATTAATTTAAGCTTTAGGTACCAGAGGGCAATCTAATACAAGTATCTATCCATTGGAAAGTGCGTGCATCCCCCGTGCTGATTGATTTCGTCCTAAGCGACTGTTTTGGACAGCCATAACCTTGGTATCCATCACGTCAATGTGAAATAATCTTTACAGCGATGTGCTCATACCTCACAAAAAGATAGTATGTTCTGTGTCGTTGCGGTGTACACAAGGCTTATGGGATTTTGAAACGCGTTTTATGTGTACATTAACCAACAATATCTCAGTAAAGTTGCCAGGTTTATAGGTCGGAAAGTGAACGCGAAATAGTGATAAATTTATCGTCTTATAGCTGTTTCAACGGTCTCATTTCAGTGCGCCATCATACTAAGCCGCTATCATATTTCCCACTTATTAAAAAAACTTGTTTTGAATTAACCAGCTACAGCTTACTACTAATATACCTACGATATCGCTATCGTGAGTGCGGTCGTTTAAGCGGCATTTTATAAACAAACACGATATAAATCCGAGTGCATGCAATAAAACACTCGAAATGCAATATGAATGAAGAGTTACCTACCAAAGGACAAACGCTCTGAAAAGTGCGGATGCGGATTGCAGTGTGCTCGCTCACGCATCTGATCTAGTAGGTCAAGATAATAAAACAATAGCAGTGGCAATCTGCTCATTTTATCACGTACAAAAGTCTTCTTACCGCTGACACCCTGAATAAGTATCGACTCGGTTAGATGGAATAAGAGCATTGCAGCATGACATGCCAGATTGTCGAATCTTTGAAATCTAGAAACTGGCCCTTTAAATAATTTCAAGGACTTGAATGTTCCAAATAATGTTAAATGTTCCAAACCTACGGCGATCCAATAAAGTTGTCATATTTTAAAATCTAGATGGTTTCTGTAGCAAACCTTCAAATTAAACTAAGTTTATTTAGATCACCTCAAATTAACCTATCCGCAGCGCAGCGTTATCACTTATCAATGAACAGACTTGGCGATAAAATCCAACCAGATTAATACGATACTTTATATCAGGCGTACACAAACCTAACCTAAACGCAAAGTGTACTGTAAATCTATGAATGTGAAAATTATTGTGATTTGTTTACAAAATGGGTTGCTGCGATGACTGCTGTACCCCCCCGAAAGAAAACCGTAAGTTTCGAGTACCTACGTGAAGTATGAAGGTGTTAACAACTCCGCTAATAGAACAGGCTCGTCCGGCACTATAGTGTATTCATACCTATGATAATTTTCAGTAATAAGAAGGTAATACCTGAGACATATAATGGTATATTGAATATTTATGTTTAACTGATTTGATTACTGGATTAAGTTATCTATTTCCTGTTAGTCATTACATTACCCGCTGTTATTTCCCACTTAAACAAATAGGTTATTGATTGATACGTTATCTTATTCTACTTGTGATTAACAAAACATGCATAAAATACTTAGAACTTACTTAGGTAAGCAGATACCTACAATTTGTCATGCATAAAAAGTTCCCAAAAAGCGCCACATCTAAAATGTATGTAGCAATTTTTTAGCAGAAAAATATAGAAATAATCAACATGGCAAGAACAAGTTTGTAAGGATTACACTTTTTAAATTAAGTAAAAACGGGGCATCAAATTAAATAAAAGGAACCAATAAGGGTTGGCCGCACCCAAACCAGTTTGATTCTGATATATAGGTACATTGAACAAAAGTCTCAAATACCCCAATCTCGTTCTTTTTCGAAACCCTCGGCATGCGAGTTACACTAGCTTTAAATAAAAAATCATAAACTGCCTTACTTTACAACATACAATTTAAAAAGACTTATCTAAACCAATTTTAAAACATAACAAATAAAGCTAAGGCAAAAGGAGTAAATTCAGTATTTTACCGTAATGCAGTGCTGTTTTTCAATTCACTGCTCTCGTCTAAATGTTTACCGCTCTCGGTTATAGGTGATAGCGGGGTTCTATCGACGACAAAATAAAATAATAAAATTATGAAAAATGAAACAATCAGAATACCTACTCAACTTTTGACGGATTTTGTTCTTTTGTCTTTTTTCAGGGGAGCCTATCCGGTACGATCCTACGTTCAACGGGCCCACTCACAACCGATCCTGCACTGACATACTCTGGCTGCTGCTGTTTATCCTGTTTCTAGGATTTTGGGGATGGGTCGGCTATTACAGTGAGTATTTACTAAGATTGAATGACGAAAACTTTTAGAGTGTGCAATATGCAATTAAAATCGTTATTTATCTCAGAAGCTGAAAAGACCACCTTGATTAAAAAAATTATAAACTTCGAACTATCTTGGATTACGTGTTTTAAAAACTATTGGTGTGTATTCCAGATAATTTATATATTTTTAAATGGGTACATGTTTTGCATGAATTTTGCTATTTATTCACAAGTATTTAGGTTGATACGATTTTAAAACTGTCCCTCAGGCATGCAGAATGGTAACATAGAAAGGTTACTAGCACCAGTAGATACGGAAGGCAAACGGTGCGGGCTCGACTCAGGACTGGAAGACAAGAAGTATCTCGTCTTCTTCGACATTTCTCAATGCTTGTCGCCTGATACGCCCATCGTTGGGTGTAGAACAACACAGGTAAATTCACTGAGAACTAAGATTTTACCATCGATTAGGATTGATTAGTCCATAGATTATTCATTGTTCAAGAAGTGTATTTAAAAGTTTAAATCGTTTTCAGGTGTGCGTAAACAGATGTCCGGATAGAACGATACAATTCAGAAGTCAAATAGACGCCTCGTCCTTTGAAAGTCTGAGATCTAGTATGGTGTGCACATATGACGTTAACATCCAAACCTTAACATACAATCAAGCACTAGCTTACATTGACAGTGGGAAATGCGCGAGCTATGTTGTAAAGAGTCAACCAGGTACGTTCTATAATTGTTTTCCGAATCGTGAATGAATGTTGTTTTATAGAATATTATAATAAAATAATACGTGCCGCTAATCCTTTTGATTATCCAACGTGCAAGTAGCATGTTTGTGAAAAGACGTTTAGGTTTGGTATATTAAAATAAAAAGATAATGACTACCGCAGTGCTATTCCGGTGCATTGGGGATCTGTCCACCATCCAATGCAAGGGACAGCCTAAAGTTGAATCCACATGGAAAAAGAACAACGACGACGGTATCTGCGTCAGAAACCCTAAAGAGTCCCAGGAGTCGCTGTTAAAAAGTGCTACGGCCATCGATTCATACGTTGGCTTGATCGCCGCTAGCTGGGTCACGTTCTTCACGAGGAACGAGCGGGAGACCCACATAGTATGTATCATGTACCGAAACGGATCGAACCTATGCAAGCTTCCCTGGCAATGTCCTCTAACCTCTAACAACTAATGCTAGACAAGCAACCGCTATACCTGATTATATCTATATTCCCTTGTACAATTTCTGCATGTTCTATTATACTGTCACGATACTAACTGGTGATATCGGTGCGAGCAGTGTTCAGACGGTGCTTCGTGAACGTGACTGAGGCGGTGCATAAGATAGAGTCTCTCACCGGACAGGACGAGACCGAGGTCCGCGAAAAGTTCGCAGAGTTGGTGAAATTCCAGGAGGTAGTTGCACGCTCATTGTAATTTGGATTTGTTGTAATTGTGTTTACATGGTTGGCATGACATCACCGGTAGTTACTTTTAAAGTTAAACCAAGACCAGCGAAAGTAAGGAATACCAACCATCCTCATAATGTTAAAAGTTGCAGCGCCTGTTATGTCTATGCTACCATGTAATGCTTAAGTAGCTAGTCACGTAGTTTTAATTAGTTAAATGCATGCTCCACAAATTAGCTAAGTAATTATTGGTATGCGGTTAATATCACTAAGTTTGAAAGAGTAACAAAAGATACCCTGTTTTTGTGTGTGCCACCTTTGCTACGTCATCCAAAACAAAAATGAATTTCAAACAAACTTCTGTACCTATAATATTTACATGATAAAACAAATCATGTATCTATGCATTCGTTAAATAAAAACATTCTTACAATGCTAGGTCTACGAACGTTAGTGAGTTGATGAATAACACTAGTTTACAGTGCATCTGTTGCCGATAAATTTTTTACTGTTGCTGACTACATATGGTATGCTGGTTACAAATATATAAGTAGATTTTTTTGATCAGCTCTAGTTTATGAGTTTCAGGTACCTACTTTTAAAAATGAAAAATACAAGTATTTACTGAGAAAAAAAATATTTATTATGTTTTCATCAATCATTGTGTTCAAAAAACTTCGCTTTTAAGCTCTTTTTTAATGTATGGACTTAGAGGAATGGCGTATGAGGCTCCAGCAATAGTCAGACATCATATTCTTATCTCAGAAACCTTGATAACGCTCCAGCAATAGTCAGACATCATATTCTTATCTCAGAAACCTTGATAACGCTCCTCTATGACGCGTAAATCTTGAAGCATACGTTCTCCCTGTGATTTCTAACTTTTCTGGAAACTTGTCTAGGTGACTATGAAGAAAGTGGACTTTTATGCTCATATTGCATCCCAGAGTTCTTAATTGTAAGAGGAGGTCTTCTACAAGTTCTTTATAATTTTCTGACTTTCTATTTCCGAGGAAGTTTTGCATCACCAATACGAAAGCTGTCCATGCTTTTAAATCAAGCTCAGTCATGGAATTTATAAATTCAGCATCTTTCGTAAGTTGTTTGATTTGGGGTCCGTCAAAAATACCGGCTTTAATCTTTTCCATAGTGAGCTGAGGAAACTTTGGAAAATGTAGGAAAAGCAATTACCGTTTTTATCGAGTGCTTTATTAACAAACTGTTTCATGATTCCTAATTTTATATGTAGTGGCGGCAAAATAATTCTATCACGAGCTACTAGTGAATTTCGGAGTATATTTTACTGCCCAGGTGTCATATTTTCTCTAAAAGGCATGATTTTTAGAATTTATGCCTTAAATGTTGACACTGCAAAAGTAACAGTCATCTATATGATTTTGTGGTTCTCGCCAAATGGTTGGCGTTTTAATTTTAAAATTACTTCTTTTGCCGCCTTTCCATAACCTTAAATATTCAACAGACAAACACAAGCGGGAGCCCAACTCTTGTCATTTTTGTTCAACAATATCCCAAATACAGTAAATACATGTTTTTGACGCCCTCTGATATAGCTTTCTGTTCTCTTTTAACACATATTCTACACATAATGTAACAAAAATGGTTAGGGTTATTCAAATAATTTCTCCTTAAACCACTCATGTCGCAAAAACTTATGAAATTTATCTTAACACACTGAAATACCCACGTTATTAACGAGTAAATAGGCAGAAAAGATGAAAGTCAACAATAAAGAAATTCGAGCTGCACAAAAACTTTTGAGGGTAGTTTTGTTAAGGTCATGCCATAAGCGAACAATATCGCCCACAAAATTCACAGCAACAGACAAAAAGTTGATTTTTGTAAACTAGTGTAATTTATAGCCTTGATATACCCTTAAACTATACCTACCTACCTACATCGTGCATGTTGGCGCTGTTCCAAAGCAAAAGCCACATCTTTCGCATTATCTAACTTGAACTTAAAACTTTCAGCTTATGTTATTTGGTCCAAAGATTGATTAAATTTCGAGGGATACTTCCTGTGTTGAGTTTTGCTGGTTGAGGACCTAACTTAGCACTTTTGCTTGCATGGGGGATGAGCCTACTGATTTGACCTGAGGCCCTGACCAATTTTTTCTGAGCAGTTGTCCGCGCAAATCGTTCAAGACCTAGTGCAGTCCCGCTGGTACCTGCTGGGGGCTCTCGTGGCCGTCGTCGTGGTGTGTTTTATCTACATCCTACTACTGCGATGGGTGGTGGCGCCGGTAGTCTGGGCATCCATCGCCGGCCTCTTGGCTTTGCTCGGATTCTGTACGTATAATATAAGTGGGGGGTACCGCAATCTATTGATTGATTTCTCGCGTGTGTGATTTTATTCGATTTAATTTTATATCGACGACCTCTGTGGCGAGATGGGCGAAGGTCCGCCTGCGACGCAGGAGGTTGCGGGTTCGATTCCCGCCTCGGGACAAATATTTGTGGGTGTTCTGGTCGTTTTCTATGTATAATAAAAATATCTACCTTTAATGTACTCGTATATTATTATGTATATCAGTTATCTAGTACCCATAACACAAGCTCTGCTTAGCTTGGGGCTAGATAATGCTGTGTAAATTGTCCAGCATTATTAATTATTTATCAATATTTTATTTGTTTATCTAGCGTGTTGGATGAGGCAAGCAAACTAAAGACACGGTGCTACGGCGCTCATTAGGGGAGGCCTGAAACTGAAGATATGGCGCAATGGCGCTCATTAGGGGAGGTTTATGTCCAGCAGTGGACTAACGACCAAGGCTGATAATGATGACGATCTAACGCGCGCGGCTCTCTCTAAACTACATATATACCTTACTCATCATTTAGAATTGGAACTCTACTTAGTTCCTAATTGAGTTAGTTATGCAGTATCTATTTTATTTTTTTCATTTACGCTTATACATATAGCCCTTAGAGGTCTTTCAAAACACAATTATTACGTTGTTCCTAACGTACATATTATACAATAGGAGAAACATGCACAAATATGCTACAAGCTTAGTGCGCCTTTTTTCCTAACTATAGAAATTTAACTCTAATGGTATTTTCCTTAACGAACCAAACAAGAAAATACATTGTATGATTGCACTTATTGTACTTATTGATATTGACCTAGAATGACCTTTGACAATTGAGTCAATCTGGATTCGATTCAAATTGTACAACATAAGGACATCCGTTAGCAATGGACGCTCCCAATTAACCAAGTTTTAACTGAATACACCTATAGATGCCTGACTGCACGTTGCTTACACAATCTTAATTGGATTAGAACACTCATCATAAAATGTCGACCTTGACGAACTGAAAACAGATGAATTAGCAAAAATAAGTCGAAGAATTTTATATACCTACCTATTTAAACGGGGTCGCTTCTGTACTTCTATGTAAGGTAGTATATAGTTATAGAATTTCCACTAGATACCGCTGTAAATAGTAGGTATCTACTGATGTTTTTAAAATATTGTCATATTCAGCTGCAAATGTAGGTAGACTACTAGCAGCGAATACCTGTCTATTCGACGCACATAATTGATACAGAAGGAAAAATTCAAAACAAAGGAATCATTTTCAACTACGAACTTAAACAATAGCTTATTGATTTCAGTAATTAATCACACATTTAATTTTCAGCGGTATACCTATGCTACAAAAACTACGCGTTTTACAAAGCGAATCCCGTACAACTGGTGCAGACGACGAATCTGAAGGGATATGCGCAGTCCATCTTTAGCAAGCACCAGACCTGGCTCGCGCTGATGATTGCAGTGGCGCTGATCCTCGTCATTCTACTGTTTATGGTCATCTTCCTGAGGTCGCGAATCGTTATCGCCATTGCACTCATCAGGGAAGGAAGCAAGTTAGTGAACACTCTTCTTTATTTTTATTGTCGTTGTTATTGTTACAAATCTTCTTCAAATATTGTATTTAAAAAGATACCTACAAATTTAATCCGTTTGTTTATGAACGGTCAATAATAATACTAATATAATAAGTGTTAAGTACAAAAAGAAAGATGTCGCTGTAAATAGTCATAGTCGTAACGCTTTGGGGACATTACAGTTTATTTACGTCCCGTCCCATTTCGACCACCCAGATTCTCTAAGTTATGAATTGCAATTGGTTTTATATCTAATTCGGACTTCCTCTTGATATCCTTGAGTTCCAAATAAATATTATCACAAACGGCAAAACGTACCTACCTAACGAATTGTTTAAGGACAGGCCACTGTTGATAATAACGTTGAAGGTTATCAATCATTGTTACATTTCAATAAGAGGCATAACAATAGCTTTGTTGCCTACCTACCTAAGGGATTCTCAATAATCCGCAATAGCCCCCAAATGATAGCCATCTATGGCGCTCATTAGGGGATGCCTATGTCCAGCAGTGGACTGATATAGGCTGACAATGATGACGATGAAGGAAATAAAAACGAATTGAAATGTTTCTATTTAATACAGCAGGCTAGCGGCTAGCTAGAAAAAATCGTGTCGGTCGATTTAGTCATGATAATATAAGCAAAGATGATTTCAATATTGCAACAGGAATATGTCCCAATCTGAAAAGTCTGGTTTAGAGAACACAATAAATAATTCTACAAAAAATGTTTCAGAGCGGTATACGACGTAAAGTCAACGATATTCTTCCCCATCTTCCCGTGGTTCGTGCAATGCGCGGTCATAGCTTACGGCGTGTTAGTGCTCATGTTCCTCATGTCCATCGGCGAGTCTGCATTCAGCGTCGTCAACTTGAGCAACGACCCTGGCTGCACGTGCACCACTTACAAAGAGGTTAGTAAACAAAGTTGCGAAGAGATGTCCCAAAAGAGTTTCGCTAACACAACAATTCGGAGTAGGTAGGTACCTACAGCCAGCAGTAAAGTTTTCACAAATTTCACTTATTTGTTTCATCATTAATTTTCAGTGAAAACCATGACAATGAAACAATTAATTCCGTATATGAAAAATATATATCGTCTCTACGAAATCATTTGTTCTCATTATGAAATTATATAAGAACTGCAAAAGTTACACCTAAGCTGTGTAACTCAATCTTAGACCTGACATGACACACTCAAAGCGATCTCAAAGGGTCTCAAAGCCAAAATTGGAACCTTTCCGTGAAGTCTTACAGCTTCCTCAAAGTTCCAGCTAAAGACCGTCATTTTCATTTCGTTGTGAAATCGGATATTTGGAAACATCAATACGGGCAGAAGTTGGCGGTGCGCCAGTGAAATAATGTTTCAACATCGAAAGGTTTTGCTTTATATGAAATCCGATAAGTTTTCTCGCAAGAAGAATCGACAAATAGGGACCTACCCTATTTGTCGATTAATAATGATAAAATTTTGATCGAAATTTTTGTCAAAATTTAGACTCTTCATCAGTTTACGTCTAAATTTGTAACCTTATAATAAATATCATTTATTTCGGACAACGTAATAAAAGTAGGTCGGTACAGATGTTAAAACCGCATTCCCATAAATAAATTACTTAAAAGATTGATGACTTGAAAACCATTTGTATTTTTTATTACTTAAATAAATTCTAATTTAGATAGGAACTCGTTTTATTCCCTTGTTACTTGTACATAACCAAGCATGGGTGCGTTTAGATATAAATATATACTTATGTGTATTCCAATGTGCAGGACTATGTGGCGTGTCACCCGCTACAGTTTGCGCAGGAGTGCCGAGACACAAGCACTGCGACAGGGATGTGTCAGAACGCTACCTGCCATTTCACGGGGATCGACAATCCGAAGAGTGTGGTGTGGTTGCAACGTAAGTACCACTATCTTAAGAGGTATCTATCTAGTTTTCAAGTATTTGCATTGACCTTTGAATTGGGAATACCTGTTATCTACTGTCATAGATCGCAAGTGACCTTATGATTCTACAAATTTAAAGAATTGAAAATCACACATTGGTAGGAAAATCCTACGTTATGTTAAATAAGTAAAGTAATTAATTACCCAATTATAATTGTTTTTTGCTGACTTCCAAGAATTATCTTTCAAGTTTAAACTCGTCTTGGTAAAGATAATATTTTTGAATAGGTAATTTAGCTGAGAAAAAAAATGAGCACGATGCGGGGCGTCCCATAGATAACACAGATCTTAAGATCCTGTGCAGGTACTATTTATATTTTTTTTATTAATTCTGTACATTTTCTTATTTTGATCTACTAACCCCAAAGATCACGCCTTATCCTATCACCAATCTCATATTAACCATTTGTTGAATCAGTCGCCAATCTACTGGGATTCTTCTGGACTGTATTCTTCGTGAGTGGAGTGGCCGACATGATGTTGGCAAGCACCTTCTCCACTTGGTACTGGACGTTCAAGAAGAAAGATCTACCATTCTTTACTCTCACCGCTGGCATCTCTAGGACTATCTGGTTGGTTGTTTTAACTGAATGTGTGCCTCATGTATTGTGTGTACCCCATGTACTTACCTATGTGCAACTCCAAACTGTTCCAATGACTCGCTTTCCAAAATCTAAGAAAAACCCTATCAGAATAAACCCTATCAGATTAATGATAGGATTTTTTCAGTTTTTGGAACCTACACTTGATTTTATAGACGTTTACGTATAATTTCTAATGTATTAAAAGTGGTTTTATAGCTCAACTCGCATGCGCTAACTCCTAAGTTTGTGTCGTATTTTTCGTAAAGTTCTAAAAGCGCCTTTTCGAATATGCTGGAAATGTATATTTTGCTCAAAAAAGGTTGTCAAAATAATGACCCAGATACCATACTGAGTAAAACAATACACTAAAATAAATTAACTGATGATTCTTTTTAATGAGAATCACTGTGTGATTCAAAGTTGACAGGTACATACTTTTTAGTCCAAAACCCTACCATAGGTACCCTTTACATTTCATCAGCAATAAATAATCCCGATTCTCTCTTCCCAGGTACCACCTCGGCACAGTGGCATTCGGTGCCCTAATAATCGCAATAGTGCGCGTAATCCGCGTGATCCTCGAGTACATCGACCACAAAGTCAAGAAGTTCGACAATCCTTTCACGCGGTGCATAATGTGTTTCTGCAAATGCTGCTGTTGGTGCTTAGAGAATTTCCTCAAGTTCATCAACAAGAATGCGTACATTATGTGCGCAGTGCACGGGAAAAACTTCTGTACGAGCGCGCGGGACGCCTTTTCCTTGCTTATGAGGAATATTGTGCGGGTCGTTGTCCTGGATAAGGTATGTAAAATTAAAGAAACATAAATTAGCTTATTAAACTTCTGTCGGGATTAAAGCAGTGCCATTAAGTTTGCACTTTTGTGATAATTTTGATTAACAATGTACGTAGCTATACGTAAATATATAATCGAATGCAATATAAAGTAGGTATTTAGCCTAGGTATTTCCTTGTCGATGACTCAATTTTCAGCGAAATTGTTGACAATCCTATCGGCGTACTTAAGTAGTTTGATGATTGTCATATAATTAAATAGAAACCAACCACGCCAACAAATATGTCAAATAAACTAAACCACAAACAATCCTTAAATCAGAATCACATCACACATCACCAGCCTTTAAATAGTCAACAGCTGGACATAAATCAGAATAAATTAAAATAAATATTCAAATATAATAAAACATTTTTAACATTTATTTACGTCGGGGAAAAATAGGGAAACCCAATAAATACCCGCGAATATCATAATACTTAACATAAATCGTCTTTACAAACGGGACAAGGCCGATGACGAAAAGAACTTCCATTTTAGACATTACAACGATGATACACAAAGGAAACGGTTAGCCGAATAAACCCACAGATAACGTCGTGAGCATGTCACATTGTAAATCTGTTTTTAAAAGATCCATCAAGTGCGACTAGTGCGAGTAGGCAGTTACGAGATTAGGGAGTAGTTAAATTATCAACTCATTTCAATGTATTTTAGTCTTAGATTTTCAAAAACTGTTTGGAATTTCTAAATCATTGATTTGATATATTTAGTGACATAAATGAAATATAACACCTACCTTCTAAAATTAGTTTTTAAACCTTCAGTGGTTTTTACAGACAATTTACTGTAAAATAATTTTAAAAAAATTACTTACATAGGGAGAAGGGGGGGGGGGCAATCAATTTGTCAACCCTTCAAAATATTTCAAAAAGTATGAAACCTACAGAACTTCGATACCACTCTTCTTGACATTGTAGGCGTTCTCTAATTCTGCACAGGCCCACGAATTATAGCTGTAGTATTTGCTTTGATATTTCTCTCTCTCTCTTTGATATCTACTCACAAAAGGTCAGACAAATCGAAACCATAAGTGTATCGAAACAGAGGTCGAAACCCTGGAAAGGGCCTTTAATGAAAGACTAATTAACGCACAACAGCATGTATGTGGTATGAACCATGTGGCATGTTATGTGGTATGAACGCACAACAGCATGTATGTGGTATGTGGTATATGAACCAAATGTTTTCAAAGTTATGGTAAGCCCCCGCAGCGTACATAAAATCTTTGCTCAATTAAACTTTAATAACTTACCTATCTTTTAAACCAATCAATAAAGAGTAGGTATGCCTTGACCAGTATTGCTAATGCTTATCAGCATAACACACGTGAAGTATTTGTGAGTACTGATAAGGTTATCGATAAGTTCAATAATTGTTAGTATCCATGATAACCTAGCAAGCCATGCATCATGTGTGATTCATCTAATTGTTGAAAACCTACATTTGCTAAAATTACCAGGGCTTTGTTATTTTCTCTTAAATGTTGAGTGAAGCTGTTCTATTTGCCGTGTGGTGCCGGCATAGAATTTCACCACCCCAACTCTTCCCGTGGGTGTCGTAAGAGGCGACTAAGGGAAACACACCGGGGGGCGGGCAGCAGCGCCTTCTGCAGAACAACTACATCGAACTGCGATCCCCAACCCGCATGCCCAGCGTGGGGATTATGGGCAATAACCCCCACATAATGATGCCATCTATGGCGCTCATTAGGGGAGGCCTATGTCCAGCAGTGGACTATTATAGGCTGGTGATGATGATGATTTGCTAAAATAAAATAAAAACTTAACTAGGTATGTACTGGGTAAAATTAATAGAAAGTTACACTATCCTTTACTTTAAAACTCAAATACTGACGATCTCTGTGGCACGGTGGGCGAAGGTCCGCCTCGGGATCAATATTTGTACGATCTGCAAATATTGATTGTTCAGGGTGTTCTGGTCATAATTCTATGTATGTTAAAAAAATATCTACCTATGTTTAAACTCGTATATCAGTTATCTAGGACCCATAGCGCAAGCTGTGCTTAGCTTGAGGCTAGATAATGCTGTGTGAATTGTCCAGCATTACATATTAAACTCTATTTCCAGGTGACAGACTTCATATTCTTCCTATCAAAGATGCTGATATCAATCGGAGTAGGGTTCGCCGTGTACTACCTGCTGCAGTGGAACCTTGTGTACGAGGTCACGCAAGGCGAGCGCCTGCACTACAACTACATTCCAGCCATTATCCTGAGCGTAGCTACCTACCTCATCTGTACGATATTCTTCAATGTCTACGCTATGGCGGTGGATACGCTGTTCCTTTGTTTCTGTAAGTATTTATTTTTTAATAAATAAATAATTTAATAATTGCCATTAAAGTGCAGCACAAAAGCGACAAAGTAATATGAAACAGAAATTCACGTACCTAGGTACAAAATAATAACAAAAACGATTCCCCTTCAAGGTATCTTGGTCCTCAGGCATATTCATGTATGTATAATACAGATAACATAATACTAGTAATGTATAATAAAAAAGAAACGGACCAAGGAGATGTCTTAGGAGATATCTCTAGTTTTTCACGTAGAAAAACCGACGCTGTTTATTCATTCATATTTAGCTAGCAACTAGTTAAGTTCTTCAACTCTATGTACGTTTACAAATAAAATTTACGGTATTTCTTTATGCATAGGTGTACTACCAAAACGAAAGATTCTTATTCCTTTTAAAATACAAACATCCTGATTCAATCTTCTAAAAAGTATCGTGTCAAAGTTATCGCCTTCCATTTGTCGCGCTTAAAGTATGTAGATTTAACTGTCATCACATCACGGAATTTTAAAACGCTCCCACATCAGAATAACATGGTTTATCTGATGTGGGAGCGTTTTCTTGTAGTCGAAGCACAGCGTTAATTATCAAGGATAGAATCGATAAAAAAATGCATCGACTGTGCAAAATATTCAATTATAGCTTGGAGATTATGGGCCCCCAAATGATGAATGCTAGCTTGGACAAAAAGATGGTGAGGGATGAATATGTTGCAAGCTAATATAATTTTCTTTTTACAGTGGAAGACTGCGAAAGGAACGACGGCTCTCCTGAAAAACCCTACTTCATGTCCAAAAACCTCATGAAAATTCTCGGAAAGAGAAACAAACAAGCCTAACATGTGCCAATTAAGAAAGTTGTGAACTCTTTTATAGTGACTGTCACAAAGAATCTAAATGTAAGACTTTGTATTTACTTTACAATTTTATAGGTTTGTTTTAATCTTGTCTTTGAAAACAGTATTTTTAGGTATTGTGGAGAGGTATGTTATGTATTACTCCCTATTCATAGCATTGCATATTTAATAATATGGTAGCCAAACTTACTTTATGTAGGTTGATATCAATGACTTGCTGTAGGTCATTTTGTGGTAGAGCAAGGTTAACTTGCATTGATTTCTTTATCTTGCTCACGGGAAAACGGAAATTAGGACAAAGTGTCTATGACTTTTATTCTCTGAATAAAAACCATAATTCTATTAATGCCAAACTTATGAAGAATTTATGAGACTTGTTATAACTATAAAATAAACTTAGAGACTATCCTTTTTTTTTATCAAACTTGACGATATTTATATCGTTTATTGTACCCATGGTGTTCAATAATGAATTACGCTAATCGGATTACCAGAAAAGTACCTTTTGTTAATTTATGTTTATGATTATAAAAATGTGATTATGAAAAGAAAATTATTATTATTAAACAATTATTCTAATTGACTTTGTTTTATTTTTTAAAACTAAGTGAATCATGGTCTGTATCCCTTGAAAACTGGTTTAAAATTGGATTAGTTACACTATATTGTTTTCAAATAAGTATAAATTGCAATTTATCTTACGAAAATTTAAACAGGATTAATCATGTTAATAATTTAATAACAGTATGATAGTTGGAAACATTCCATGAAGCATCTATAAGAACAATTCTTCTTACTTATTTAGCTTTAAAATTTATAGCAACATTTAACTAAAAACTTACAGCTACAGTTCAATAGTAATTACATAATTACTGCATGTAGGTAGGTTAACAAAAACATACAATTTTTTTTATACATCCATAACATCATTTATTCTGTGTTGTGTTAGGAAAGCGATATCAAACATAGCCTCAGGTTCAAGTAGCTCTTTGACTGTTTCATACTTCAAGCTTTCTTCATAGGCAAAATTGATGCTTGTGTCATCAAGCATTACTTTGGATGACACCAGCGCTGTGATGCAGTTCTTCAAGCGAGCCATCATGTCTCTGTCCGAATGACTCACAGGCTGTAAAGAAAGGGAAAAAATAAGCAATCATTTGAAGTCATGTTTTGAAGTTTGAGGATGGCTCATTTTTGATTCCTAAATTAGGTCCTCTATACTCAAGCCATTCTCAAGTTACAATGTTTGTAAATGATTCACAACATAAAACAACATAATTATGATATTTATTGGCTGGAAAGAAGGAATAGAATGTTGAAGGAACCAATTTTAAATAATTTACACTTGATGCCTTTCTTGGCTGCTTTGCTAGGCAGTCATGCTAAGGCACATGAAATGTGTAATCTATGTAAATTATACTATCTATAGTGCTTTGAAAACTTACAATGGAGTCATAGTTTTCCATTTCATCCATTTCACCAGGAACGTCTATATCCTGTTGTTGAGGTGCTATCCAGATGTAGCCGTTGTTACCAATTATCAGTGATACGCCACATGGAAGGTAATGGAAATGGTTCTTCCTTCGATTGATCAGTGAGGGGAATACTTTCATGAGAATTCCTTGGGCCAGCTGGAATGTTAAATTTTAATAATATACCAAAGATATACATCTAGAACGATTTCCACAACATGAGTTGTTGATATGTATTTTTGCCTAGAAATTAAATAATAAATAATGCCTGCCAACCAAGCACCATCACCCTATAACCAAGCTAAACAGAGCTTGTGTTATGGGTACTAGATGACTGATATACATAATACTAGATTATTACGTAAATAGATATTTTTTACTATCCATAGAAAACAAACAGAACACCCTGAACAAATGTCTGCAGGTCGTACAAATATTTGTCACGAGTCATTGCAGGCGGACCCTCGCCTACCGCGCCACAGAGGTCGTCAAATTATGCCATACCTAATGCAAAAAATCAACTTACTTTCCCATATTTTAAGCTTCGAGTGTGCAGCGAGAGAGTTCCATCTGAATTTATGTTCTGTACTTCTGCACTGATCAGATCCCCTTCTTGCAAGTGTTTTCTCATGGTTTGCTCATCTTCAGCTGATCGTCTTCTCTGAAAATAAGGAGCCATTAAATATAAGTCAAAGAGAAAACAAATAATGATACCTACTTACAATTTATAGTTATGAGTGATTAGTACTAGGACTAGTAGACTAGTAGTATTACCTGATTGAAATAGTTATTGAATTGAATAGATTGAATGAATATCTTATCGAATTAACTCTCAGGTTTATGGTAAATTGATATAAATAACTAATAGAATTTTCACACATGTTATATGCGTGTGTCCCTTCTAGAAGAAAAGGAGAAATTTAATAATTTAAGTATGTTGTTCTTACCAGCTCCCCTCCAGGTAGGTTGACCGCTGACAACTGCAGAACAGAATCTAGCCTTGAGTTTGTTTCAACTTTCCAACGCCTTTGCTGTACCTCTAATATTCTACCGACTACAACATCCCCAATTTCTCCAACATAGCGACTCTTCAAGGGCTTTACGCAGATCAGCTTGTTCACCTTCTGAACTACACCGGCCACTGAAGACTTGATGTAATCATCCTCTATGTATGTGCCGTGACCGCTGTTAAGAAATGAGAGATAGAATACCATGGAGCAAAGTGAAGACTACAGTTATTTCATGTGATTTTAACTCGAACTCACCGCATAAAATCCTGAACATTAGTTATAACCTCCCCTGGAGTATAAAACCTGGGTATCTCATTTAGAGTGGCAACGCAATGGTTTACTCTTTGGGATGCTAATCTAATAGTAACGTGTCCAGTCATATTTTATTTTATGATGTATTAAACTTTTAGTTGCATTGCAGATGCAGACTTCGCCACATAAAATTTTTTATTTTACAAACAAGCAAAACAAAACACAAAACGGAAAATCTCTTACTTAGCCATAGACAAGACAAGACAAGACCACAGAACAGAATACCTTATTGGTTCTATTTTGAGAATTGACTGTCGGCAACACGTAGTGGTTATATTCTCTTTGGGCAACACTGTTCATGAGGCTGACATGACAGTGACGGACGGCTTGATTGATTGAACTATCCCTATATACAGTGCATTCCGAATTACGCTAAAATCGATATTATCGCGCTCACAAGCGTTCCGAATTACTGTAAGCGCGACAACATCGCGACAACGATGTCGCGTCAAACGTCATTACAGGTCGCCATTTTGCCATAATCACGAGATAATCACCAATGAAATCACTGAGCGCTCTGTCAAAACTGACACTCCACTGTCAATATCGCGATATCTAATTCGGAACACAAAATATCGTTGAGATCGCTATCAGCGCTGTAAGCGTAATTCGGAATGCACCCGTTTGTGTCTTTGTGATTGAACTTTAAATGAAGCAGCAGAAATTGCAATTTTATTTTGTGATTTTAACGTAAATACTGTATGTAATAAATTAAATTTTTATTATTAGCATGTTATGTTAAAATGTCTGCCATAAATGCTGCACCTATAACTGCGACAGACAGCTTGACACAGGCACTAAAGGCGAACATTATCCCCAACCAAGAATATTTACTACAGGTAAGCTTCTATCTTATTTTACAATCCATGGATCTCTTTAAGTAGTCTAGTAAGCTTCTATCTTATTTTACAATCCATGGATTCTCTTATTTTACAATCCATGGATCAGGCAGCTATTCGTATGTTAGGTTAATCGAGCAACACAAATGTTCAGAAATATTTAACTAAACCGACCCGCTCCGGCTTCGCACGGGTGCAATGCTGATACGAAAACCTTCTAATTCTAAGTGGGGGAACTGAGATATGCACTGACATCTCGCATGGGAGTGTTTTGTGCATTATCCTCCTGTCTAAACAGGCAAACCTAACCTAATCAGCCCAGCTCCTTAAAGTACCGCAGCAGGACCTTCGGTGAAACCGTTTTACGAAAACCTTCCTCTTGAATCATTCTATCCAATAAAAAAACCTCATCAAAATCCGAGGCATAGATCTAAGTATACACATGGACAGACAGACAGCGGGAAGCGACATTGTTAAATAATAAGTAGTAAAGGAATGAGACAGTTTATACAATAACACAAAATCATTCAAATTTCAGGGATCGGTGTTAGACTCTGCAGTAGAAGTGCTCCTTCACCGTCTACGAGGCTTATGTGACAATGTTGATGCTGGTCCTGAAACATTTGATGATCAGGAAGTATGCTTTAGCCTACGGGATCCAAACCAACAGGTACACAATCAATATCCAAATATAAACAGTGTTACATTTATTTTCAAAAAGTCCTGGTTCAATGCCTGCGCAAAGTACAAGTTTTTTTTTTAATTTAGTTGCAGATTATTGTTTTACTAAAATGTATGAGATGGTTCCTAAGAAGAAATCTTCTCATGCCTTATAGTTGCAGTCTTTTTGATACTGAAGGATCTAAATGAGCCACCCTATAAAAAAATTTAACTTAGAGACTGGCTTCAGCTTGCAGCCAGTAGTTCTACTTACAAATACATGTAAAACCTTTCAGTAAATTTTATTGCATATCATGTTAAGTAAAGAGTAATAATTTTGATTAAGAATTGTAGTAATTCTTAATCAAAATTATTACTCTTTCATATGTAATTCTTCAATTACACAGTACAGGGTAGCGTTGAAGGAAACAAGTGTTAATTTCAACGTCTCATTTATTAATAATCCCAAAATACTTATAAAATTTAATGTCTACTTATTACCTACTTATTGAGCTGTAGCATTTGTTACCATTGTCGGTTGCGCAATGCATCTCTATAGGTATTACACATATTTTTCAGACCCCACCACTGATGCTCCGTGTTCGCAAGGCTCTAGATGCTCGGGACATGCCATTTCAGCTTCGCTACATTGGCCAGCCAGACCTCGGAGACAAGAACCGTCCCACTGTAGTGCGGTCCAGCTTGGACATTGCATGCAGTGGCATGCTCATTGAGTTTCTCACTGAGCTCGGCTGCAGGATAGAGTTTGAATACAGTGTAAAAGGCATGAAAATAGATTCAGATATGATTCAGATTCAATAACTTTATTTCTTTAGGCTTACAAAATAAGCACTTATACCATAATTAATTAATAATCAGCCTAGATCTAGCTTGTTTGAAACACTGTTTGGTCTTGTTGTCGAATGCTACAAATCACACCTGAGACAGTTTGTAAATGATATTGAAAAGGAAAGCTATAAATAAATATAGCAGGACAATTCACACCATTATCTAGCCCAAATCTAACCAGAACTTGTGTTATGATACTAGATAACTGATATACATAAAATTATACATAGATACATATTTTTTGATACATACAAAACTACCAGAACACACTGAACAAATATTTGTTCCAAGGTGGGATCGAACCCGCGTCACAGGCGGACCTTCGCCCACCGCGCCACAGCGGTCGTCAAGCTACCTTGTTATCTGTATATAATTTTGGATAAGTAGAAAAATAACTCAAATTTCTCTTTTCAGGTTACATGTTCAGAAAGGGTCGTATGAAGATCACCGTTGCAAAAGTCTTCAAGATCTCTCAAAGCTCTATGCCTCCCGAGCCCATATCTCAAAGCTACCTCGTCGAGCTATCGGTACGTGTTCTAATCACTATTCCAGTTGCCTTGTTGTGCTGTGCTTTTGTTTTGTACAGAACAACTGTGATTACTTTGGTTCCACTATTATTTAACAATATAACATAGACTAGCCTAAAGCTTGGAACTACACAAATATACATAATTGGGTTGAAAGGACACTAATCTACTTATTCAGGTAACAAGTAATATAAATTCTTAATCTTTACTGTGCTCGGTGGTGAGGTCACTTTAGACAGGCTCCATCTGAAAACCAGAGCTACTTTGCATTCATGTGAGATTGCATTAAACTGAGGAACCTTTTGGGCTGCACTGTTACAGCATGGAGCATAGGTCTATAGCTTACCTACTGTATTACACTCTTAAATGTAGGTAACTTGTCAATATTCTATTTAATTTAAGTAATCCTAATTTGTTGATCTGAATAAATATTACTATTTTTGTTCTGTGCTGTAACTGAGTTTTTTCAATAAATGTTTCTCTATCTCTAACTAATTAAACGGTCCTGGTTTTGTGACATCAACATCAACAGCCTATAATAGTCAACTGCTGGACATCATCATCATCATCATCATCATCATCATCAGCCTATGTTAGTCCACTGTTGGACATAGGCCTCCCCTAATGAGCGCCATAGCGCCCTGTCTTCGGCTTGTCGCATCCAGCATCTGCCAGCAGTCTTTCGCAGATCGTCATCCCACCTGGCCGGAGGGCGTCCTACACTACGTTTACCAAGTCGCGGTCTCCACTCAAGAACACGTTTACCCCAGCGGTTATCGGTTCTTCGCGATATATGGCCGGCCCACTGCCACTTCAGTTTGCTAATTCTCTGAGCTATGTCGATGACTTTAGTTCTCTGTCGGATCAATTCGTTACGAATCCTATCCTTCAGAGAAACTCCGAGCATAGCTCTTTCCATAGCTCGCTGAGCGACTTTGAACTGGTGGACCAACCCTATCGTGAGTGTCCACGTCTCAGCTCCGTAGGTCATGACTGGTAGGACGCACTGATTAAAAACTTTCGTTTTTAAACATTGCGGTATGGATGACGAGAAGACTCGACGTAGTTTTCCGAACGCTGCCCAGCCTAGCTGGATCCTCCTCTTGGCTTCCTTCTCGAAATTGTTTTTACCCAACTGCAAAATCTGCCCGAGGTAAGTGTACTCAGAAACAATTTCGAGAAGGTGGCCATGTACGATCACCGGTCTTGGATCAATGTGGCCATTGATCATGATTTTGGTTTTATCCAAATTCATGCCAAGACCGATACATCGGGAGGCTGAAGCTAGACTGTCCAGCATCCGGTTCAGCTCCTCTAGCGACTCCGCCATTAAGACTATGTCATCAGCGAATCGCAGGTGTGAGATGTACTCGCCGTTTATGTTGATGCCCTTGTCTTTCCAGTCCAGCGTCTTAAACATATCTTCCAACGCGCTCGTGAACAGTTTCGGGGATATAACATCCCCCTGCCTCACTCCTCTGCGCAGTTGGATCGGTTTAGTCTGCTGGTCCTGTACTCGGACACTCATCGTAGCGGCTTCGTAAAGACATCTCAGCACCTCGATATAACGATAGTCTACTTGGCATCGCTGTAAGGATTGTAGAACAGCCCAGGTTTCAACGGAGTCAAAGGCCTTCTCATAGTCCACAAAGGCCAGACACAGGGGCTGATTATACTCTTCGGACTTCTGTATAATCTGCCTCACTGTGTGAATGTGGTCTATGGTACCATATCCTCCGCGAAACCCAGCCTGCTCCGGTGGCTGAAACTCGTCGAGTCTCCTAGCGAGACGGTTCGATATAACTCGTGAGAATAGCTTATAGACGTGACTTAGGAGCGAGATGGGTCTATAATTTTTAAGGAGGGTTTTATCTCCCTTCTTAAAAAAAGAGCACCACCAAACTCCCACTCCACGCCTTTGGAGTTCTCCCACTGTGAAGGACGGCGTTGAAGAGGCTCTGTAACTCCTGTATAACAGGGTATCCTCCAGCTTTTAAAAGCTCTGATGTTATTCCGTCCTCACCGGGGGCTTTTCCATTTTTAAGCTGCCTCAGAGCTAACACAATCTCGTCTTGACTGATGTCTGGCAGTTCGTCGGTATAGTGGCGTATCAAGGTGGCTCTAGAATCGTGGCCGTCTCGTTGGGAACGGGGAGCATGAGCAGCGTATAAACGGCCATAAAAGTCCTCTATCTCGGCCGATATCTCCGGCTTCGACAATACGGTCCTTCCGTCGTGCGTTGTAAGCTTCGACAGGTGGCTCCTGCCAAGCTGCTGAGTGAATACTTTGGACCCTCGGTTTCGCTCTATCGCCTCTTCAATGAGGCGTGTATTGGAGCTCCGAAGGTCGCGCCGTACCATCTTCGCAATTCGCTTGTTCAGGTCTGACCTTTCTGACGAAGTCGCTTGGGTGGTTTCCCGTCTTTTTGTCATCAGCCCAAGAGTCTCATCCGAGAGTTTGGACTTCTTATGAGTACGCTGCTTTTTGCAAAACTTGATGCCCTCGTCCCTCAAAGTTTCGACCAGATTGTGTAGGGTCTCGTCAGCGTCATCAGTGGGTTCCAAGGCAGCGAATCTATTCCCGAGAAGCTGCTGAAACTTCTCGGTGCCCGCCAGGATTCTTATTGGGTTCGGTCGGAGCGTGGACTTCATCAGACGGTTTCTTTCAAGCTTCAAATTTATATTCAGAGAGCCTCGAAGGAGTCGGTGATCAGATCCGGTATTGAACCTGTTGATCACTGAGACATCTCTGAATATATGCTTGCTATCCGTCATGATGAAGTCGATCTCATTTTTAGTCACAGAATCGGGACTCCGCCATGTCCACTTCCTTTGGGGCTGTTTCTTAAAGAAAGAGTTCATTAAGAACAGCCCCTCCTTCTCAAGGAAGTTGACAAGCATTTGTCCCCTGTGATTTCGAACACCAAAACCATGCGGGCCTATTCGGGATTCGTTGCCATTTTGGGTTCCCACCTTGCCGTTAAAGTCCCCCATAACAACGTTGAAGTGAGCCTTGGTGGTGTGATGTAAGGCTTTGGATATGTCTTCGTACATATCCTCCACTTCATCATCCGAGTGTGCCGAGGTCGGTGCGTAAACCTGAATGACCTTCAAGCTGTAACGCTTAGACAGCCGAAGGATCAGGTACGCTACCCTGGTCGACACACTGGAGATTTCTTCAACGTTGTTAGAGAGGGCCTTATTGACGAGGAAACCTACGCCACCCTGGGATGTTTTATCACCCTCGCGAAAGTAGAGAAGATGGCCCGAGTCTAGGGTTACGGTGTCCTCCCCCTCTCTACGGACTTCACATAACCCTAGAACATGCCATTTAATGTTCTCTAACTCCACTTCCAACTGCGCTAGATGGTGATCAAGCCTCAGAGTGCGTCCGTTAAACGTTGCCAGGGTCAGTTTGTGTGGTGGATGGTAGCCTGGGGTAGCCCGGAGATTCTTCGCACCCCCTGCCCCGCCGTTACCATGGCCGCTACCATGGCCAGGAATAGCGAGGCGGCCGGGAACTGGGGGCCATTTTATGGCTGGTTTTATCATAAGGGGGATATTGCCCATAATCCCCACGCTGGGCATGCGGGTTGGGGATCGCAGTCCAGTGAGATTGTTCTGCAGAGGGCGCTGCTGCCCGCCCCCCGGTGTGTGTTTCCCTTAGTCGCCTCTTACGACACCCACGGGAAGAGTTGGGGTGGTGAAATTCTACGCCGGCACCACACGGCGCACACATTAGCGTATGTTAAGAACGCTATCAATAATATAATTTTTGAAGCCGATATAGGGAAATACACACAACAACAAATTAATACAGAATACTATACACAGCAGTACACTAATTCCTCTACAATGGACTCATCTGGCACTTCATCATCAGCATCAAATACCGCTACGTCTTCTGCCATTACACAATCACCTAATGCCAATGTTGGATGCGAAACTATCACTGAATTGTAATTAAAATAAACAATTGATTTTTAAATTTGTCAAATTATTTGTATTTACCTTTACATAATCCCTTAAGGCTTCAATAATAGCGTCACAAACTTCTGGAACTATTCTTGAGATACTCTGCTTCGATACTCGAAATAAATATTGCAAGCTGCTGTAAGAATCTCCGGTTGCTAAAAATCTTAAAGTTATTAACACTCGTTCATTCACAGTGATTGCTTCTCTATATTTTGTATCGCACTTTTTGATTTTATCAGACAACAATGAGCACAAATTTTCGAACTCTTGTACGGACATTCGTGTAAAATTATGTACAGTCTGATTATATACTAAATCTCCAAGTAATCTATTTCCATATTGGTGGCGATGCTCATAAATTTTTCTAATCCAGAAGCGTCTAGGTTTTTTCTTGAGACGTGACTGTTTTCGTTTCTTTAAACAATAAGCAGCTAGGAAAATAGCATAGGCCTCCCCTAATGAGCGCCATAGATGGCATTATCATTTGGGGGTTATTGCCCATAATCCCCACGCTGGGCATGCGGGTTGGGGATCGCAGTTCGGTGTAGTTGTTCTGCAGAGGGCGCTGCTGCCCGCCCCCCGGTGTGTTTCCCTTAGTCGCCTCTTACGACACCCACGGGAAGAGTTGGGGTGGTGAAATTCTATGCCGGCACCACACGGCAAACACGGCGGTTTTGTGAACAATTGGGATATTACTACATAGCTACAGGTTTATTGAAAAGAGCTAAATAGTACCTACATCTCCACTAATCATGTTCTATTACGACCCCTGAACTAAATAGACGCTGAATTCGTGATAGAACTCATGCTTGCTTTGCATTTTTTTGCACTGTTATTTTGCATTAGTGTTGGAGTGGTTTTAAGTTGCCTGAAAATTTAAGAAAACCTGCATGTAAGTATTTTGCCGGTTACCGAGTATCTTAAAATGAATGATTCTAGAAATCGCTTAAAACTGTTTTGCATGATTATAATGGCATGTCATGTATTATTTTTAAATGTTGGACCTTATGCATGTTTTGTATTTGGCATGAGCCCCTTGCTTCTTCCTTTAAAATAAGCTTCATGAGCATTTTTTCAGATACTTACCATTCTTTACAATTTAAAATATTCAAACTGGATTTAAAGTGAAAATGTTCCTTAATGATATCATGATCATGAACATTTCTATACATAGAAAATGTCAGCTTTTAGATATCTCAAAAAAAGCGAATAACCTCTATGTATCGTAGCATTTTACCCATTCAGTACCTATTTCGCGTTCCTGTGTCCTCACAGACACACAAATGCAACTAGATCAATGACTTGTTTTATAAAAATACATTCCATTACATCTACCATGTAATCTATGTATTCCAGGTCCTTGCTCCTCAAGGCCAAGACGCTATCGCGGAGGACATGCGAGCATTCGCAGACCAGCTCCGCCCCTTGGTCCAACTGGACAAGATCGACTACAAGCGGTTAGGGCACATGCCAGTGACATAGCAAATGTACCCTGCCTTGGGCTGTCTTCAACCTCAACCCTAGGGGCATGAAGACAGCTTTTGGCAGATATCCACGCAATCGTGGGTCGGCAGGGTCGTTCAGCTAAGATGATCTAACAAGGTTCACATCTTAGATGTCTGTGTAAGCCAACAATGATTAACTTCAATTGATTTCTGTTCGATTGAACTGACATTTTAAAGCCATTGATTAATTGTCACTAGGTTCAATATAGTTCAATACCTACCCTCCAACGATTGCTTTATTCAAGTACAGCTACTAATTATTATGATGTTTATTATGAATATGCGTATTCTCGTGATTATTTTAAATACGTTAGAATAATAATCTTAATTTATGGGTGCCTACAACGCGCTTATAATCATAACCTACTCCACTCGAGTTCAATAATGTTTAGCCATCGTTCTATGGGCCTGATAATATATATCTTGGTTGCTTTACAATAGTAAGTCACACTATACTCGGCCCGCCGCGTTTGTTTTCTTTGAGTGAATGGAGTATTTCATTCCCTGTTTCTTTTTCAAAATGCGAAATAAAGCGTATGTGTCGTCTCCAAGTCAAAAATTATTGTGAAAAGCGAAAGCTTCGATAATTTATCGAACTTACACATTACGTATCTACTAATGATCTTTCATTCGGTCGAAGAAAATAAACGCGTGGACGGAACTTATCTCACTGTGTAGAAACTGTATCAACTTAAACTCAATAACATAAGCTTTATAAAGTTCCATAAAGATTAAAATTATAAGAAAGTGTATTCATACAAATTACACTGATTCATGTTGTCAGTTCCGAAACGTTCCATAGGTATTCAGAAAGTTATTCTTATATAACAAATCTATAATAACTAAAAACAACTGGATAAAGTAAACTTATTGGAATGTTTTGTGTTGTAAATATAATTCTGTAATTGTAATCGTACGCTGTTCATTTATCAAATAATAGATAATTAATCAAGTTCTTTTATTAAAAAGCTATAAAATATAATCGTAGTTTTTCTCAAACAGTCTTCTTATAAAATCGGGGTTCTTTTTCGATCCTTTGACCATTACATTGTGTTCCCCATAATCCCTGTCTTCGTATTTGAATCCGTGAACGTAGGCAAAATTGCCGAAATAGACACAATGTTCATATTTTATAGGTGAAAATTCTGCAAAAAACAATCTTTATTGTCATAAAGATGTTGTCAATGTAAATACACGACAAGGCGAATGCTGCACACTCGATATGTATCGTGATATTTGGATCGTAATCCAGGATCACGATATTTATCGAGTGTGTAGTGAAGCGTATCACGTATCGTGATATTATTATATTATATAACGATATTACTCGATAAATATCGAGCGTGTAGCATTCGCTTAACAAATAAGCAAGAGCGTCGAGTAGTAACTCGCGCGCCGACGTACTACTGGTTAAAAACTGTCAAATGTCCAAATAAAGGTCTCTTAATACTTCGACATCAGATTTTGCACTCAAAATCTTAGTTTTCATTTGTAATATTTTTCTTTAAACTGTATAAGACGCATGAAATGTATAATCATTTTAAATTTCAAGTTAATATGCCAGGTATGTGTACTTAGTGAGATATTAAAGATAGAAAACAGAACAGAAAAAAGCGAGACTAAGGTTTTGGAAACCGACCACAAAACCCTTAAAACACGTCTACCTTATTAGAAGAAATTATTAGAGCCAGTGTCACTCGGGATGATTGGAAATTATAAGTATACCCCGAACATCCAAATATTTTCAGGCGTATAAAAGTGATGATGTACTAATGAATCACATAATTATTACATAGGTTAGGTACATGAACCCTGAAAACATCACATTCCTTTATTGGGCAGTCATGTAAAAAGAACTTACGTGTCCCTTTGATGCAGTTATAGAGATCCATAACGCAATGGTTATCGAAGATGAAAGTGGAATTTCTGCTAATGTCAAAAGCACAAATCTTCTGAAAATATGAAGGGCACACGCCACACCTGGAATTAAATATCAATAGGCAGAAATGCAAGTATTTGTATCAAAATAGGTCATAAATGTTGTATTTATTTGTAGAAAGGAATTTAATAAAAACATAAATTGCAAGATGCAGAAGTTAACCCTGGCCGGTAGAATTTTTTGATAACGCTGCGATATTATGACATTTGAAACAACTATCAGAATTCCCAGGATTATCATACGAGTACGAACCTGTGTCGATCCGGCGCTGGATTTTGATTGTAATCCAAATCTTTCCATTCTGCGTAATCAAAATCACCGCTCACATCTGCGTTAAATTGAAATTTATTTAAAAAATAAAACAATCTAAAAATAGATAGAACTCTTTGGCCCACACCAAATAATGAAAAGTCAGTAGGTACATACGAAAACGCGTAAATATAAAAAACATAGCGATCAATGCGGTCGTAGACATGATGTCACCAAATATTTTATGCTAGTTTTTAGCAAACGACTTTCTTATCAAATAATAGAACGGTGCGAATCATTACATTTTTAAATTAAATAGAGTCACCGAGGCGAGGTTAGGAGATTGAGCAATTTCAGCATTGTTTTGCAGAATTAAATTTCTTTACTCTATGGCAGACTAGCGACACATGTTAGTGCTTAAAATGGTTCTCAATTTCTTGCCAACATTAGTTGCCGTGAGTTTCTGGTCTAAATATTTTACTAGTAGGCGAACAAAAATTATAAAAAATAACTTAGAAAATAGAGGCAGCGTGCTTTGATCGCACATCGGACGTGCCTTGTATCACGACAACGCAAGTGACTCATGCCATGACAATCAGCTAGGTACATAGCAAAATATACTTGTACCTATTACCTAGAAACTTAGAAACCTGTCAGGTCTTGTGTTTTGTGCGATGTTTTATAATACTAGGCTATTTATTTCTCCAGACAACTGGACATGGGCATGCGCATGGATACAAAATATAACCAAAATAAAAATATAGGTACTCTATCCAACCGATAATAATAATAGGGTAGGCACTAGGTATAGTCATGATAATGAGTAAGTTCTCGAAGTACCACGCCACCTCTCTGACCTCAGGTGGCGATAACACGCCACTGCGCAGTCCTTTAATCGTTTCGCTATTTCCAGTTCTGACAAAATGTTTTCAAATACTTATTCTGACCTTTTATAACTCAATTCGTATCACAATATGACTTAATTTCAAAAAATGAGAAACACGTAAGCAAGGAAGTCTAGTAGGTTCTAGTTCTATGTAATATCTAATCTTCTTTGTTAAGATACGAAGAAGATATATAAGGAAGTCCCCGCAAAGCGATACTAAAAAAATCCAGGCGATTTTGGCTAAATATTGCTGATGCTGACTTTGTAAATACCTACATAAAGAAAACAAAGTGCCAGTTACTGTTAATTGGATTATAACGTGTTTTCACGCATAAGTGAGGTGCGTTGATCCGGTAACGATCACTGCTATGCTCACGACCGATGTTCACGAATTCATTACTATGCGTGGAGTGTAGCGTATCTTGTGAACGTAGACGCGTAGGTTATGCGTGGGCGCGGTAGGTTTGCTTCAAGGGGCTGAGGTACCGTATCTACTAGGTGTTGCCAGATCATCTTATTTACAGCAGATGTGGGAGATTTAATTCAGCTAAATGGGAAGGCGGCACCCTCATATGGGTAAAGCAAATGATGATGCGCTTGATGGAAAATTGACAATCGAAGTGCGCTTATGTCGTTCATCCAATGCAATGTTAGCCGTGAACAGACAATTAATGACATCTAACGTGATAAATCTACCAATTCTTGGTAGGTACTTAGTGGCGCTCTCTTAGGTATATTGATTTCAATAATAAATCTATTTTGTGTCAATAGACTCCAATACGTGACTGATTCGAAGTTTCTTTTAGCATGGATTCATATCTAATAGTAATAGTTTACAAATTTACATACAAAACAAAACAACGACTTATTACCTGTTGGCAAATTAATCTACTTGTGCAACGCAAAAATTATGTAAGCCCAGATTTCTTTAATCTATCGGCCTGCATCATTATGACTTAACACACCCATTGCCATTTGCTCTTTCTAGACGATAATATATAAGTAATCAGGAGACATTATTTCCCATGTAGTTTAATCAGGAGTTTAAATGTGTAAAGCTGGCAACATCGTTGAGGCAGACTTGTTGGCGCTGCTGGCCGGTTCACCTTGACGCTCTCCAACCTAAGGGAATCGTATTGTTAGCTGTATCGACGATATCATATCGTGTACCTACTATAGTTATCTATCGATAAAGGCATTGCGTTTGTGCATGACATCACGCTGGAATTTTCTCTTTGTGAAGCAATCCACTCAAACGATCCCACTTGATGTGAATTATAGTTTATTATTACCTGTACTTATGTACCTATTGGAAATAGAATTATATTATACCTTAAAATCTAAGTCTTCCGTCAGAGCAGACACGTGCGTTGGCCGACCTTTTAAATGACCTTTTTTAATGAACCCTGTGTTATAGTCCTGTGCGAAAACCTCGGTAGACCAGCCAGTTCGCGAGGAAATCCCTCATGAATGTAGGAGTCATGAAGGTAAAGAGACGAGTTCGTAACCGATGACGGTGGTAAAACGGAACTGTAGGCTGCTGTTACCGCAACATTTCAGATTTCCCTCTAAACCCCTTTTCGGTACACAATAATAATCCGACACCCAATTGAAATATGCAAGGCGAAATAATAATTTATATGTGATAGGTATATGAATAACTTGCTTGAGCCAACCAACATCAAAGTCGAAACAACTCTTCGATAAAATGGCGCCAAACACGTTTCTTTAACCTATAATTAAATTTGTATTAGGGAGGCACCTACTTTACCGAGAACGAATCAAAATAAACGGCTTTTGATCTTATCCTTAGATGGGAAACAAAAAAGTAGGTAGGTTAACATTTGATCTCAAGGCAAAAATTCCTCTTGAGTTTTTTTGTTTTCAATTACGCATCTGTAAAATATCAAAATTGCAAGGAAAATGTAACAATAAAATTCGAGGGTTTGTACATTAATGCTGTGCTCGGCTGTAGCCGCTTCGTCTGACATAATAAATACAACTGATTCATTCGAATATTTAGCAGCAGCTCGATTCTAGCACAGTGTAATTCTAGATTCTACTAGATTAGTTGACTACTTGTCAAACTAATACGTATAAGTAAATCACAGAGCCAAAAGAGGCCAAAAGAGCGAGACCTGGAATAGAACCTTATTTAAGCTTCTTTTAATTTTTACGAAAAGAGAAGACAATTACTTTACTGTAATGGTACATATTGTAATGGTATGCTCACATAAAAATTTTACCATTATAATGCTCACGGTGAAGGAGAGCCTTTATTTAATTTTATGCTCATATTGGAACGGCAAATGCATCGCAAGCCTTCACTTGGTTAGTTCAAGTGAGAATAGGTCGCATCTCACATGTTTCATTCGATTTTAAAACAAAGCTAGGTGTTGAATTATTTAAAGCTAGGCCTACATACCATGCATCGGCGATCCAAGTGATTTGTAATGTTAACTGGGGAGAGTAGAATTCTGCTAACTGATCGGCATTGTTGAAAACAACTAGGTAAATGTCTGATGGCTATATCCGGCTGGGCTTTTTACCCGATACCTACTAAATTTTCTACCTACATAACTATTTTTTACAGATATACACTTATTTGCTTCTTTGAGTGATTGTGCTGTTATTTTTCACTGATAAAACTCGGCCTTGCTAAGCCAAGTCCGTCCCCAAGTTCGTTCCTATCAAATATTATCGCGTATTGAATCAAATTTTATCATGCCGGCTGATGTTATTGAATATTTCATTTAATAACATCATAAATAGCATAATGCATAACGAACAATCCAATAGAGTTATCAGTTTGGTGTGTAACTTGAGAGTTTAACGTTCAACGGTTCGCTGCGTGTTGGTTGTCAGAACTTAATAGGCCTTCGAGAATGCCCATAATAATTGCCTGCCCTTAATTATAAAGACAACGCAAAAAGCCCTAGTATATTTGATGCTTTATTTATTTTAGTTCGTTTATAACGTTTATAATGATAATAGCGTGCTATGTGCGAGGGAGACACATTGCGAAAGGCACGAAAAAAATATTTGATAAGTGTATGAACTATGTCTAAAAACGAAACTCTCACTATAGAACCTATGTAGTTTTAGTAAAACTACATAGGTTCTATAGTGAGAGTTTCGTAATTAATCATTTTGTCGGATATAGTTTTCCTCTCCTCATGTTTTATTAAGACCTTCCCATACTTTTCAGAAAGTCAACACATTTTCTCTTTTAATTTTGTAGAACGTCTTACGACGCGATGTTGTTGCGCTGCGCCGTTGCGCGCCGGGCCGCGTAGCATAAAAAAGACTTGAACACTCAACAACTTTTTAAACAAAATGAATGTGCTTATATCTAAAACTAGAAGACAAAAGTGTTGCGATTCTTAGTATAATAGAAGAAACATAGACAATCTACTATCAATAGTTTTTTTTTAATAAAAACTATTGATAGTAGAGTCTATCCGTGTTGTTTAGTTTGTACATAAACGGATGCGCGTTTAAATCTTTTGTACGCTTCCGGCGTAGCATCTCGTAGCACGCGCTACGAAGTTACACTAGGAGGTTATACAATTGAAGCGAAAAATTTCGCATTAAATAAATCCGATAATTAGTACCTAGCACTAACTGTCGTGAGAATTTCTTATACTTCCTCTGCATGATAAGAAAAAGGGAGTGATGGCGATACACTTATATTTTAGTTTTAAACATGTTGAATTTCAAGGGGAAGAAAGTGGCGAGTGAGAAAAGACGACGAACTTGCCTACACAATAATGGTGGAAACCGTACGGCCTCCATTACTTTCCGTTTGAAGATATATTCGGAGAACTAAGGATCCTTATGATTTTTCACATTTATGTCCGCTCGCACAAAATGTCTCTTCGCAACTATAAGACCCCGGAATATGCGCAGAATTGAATTTCAAGACGTATCAAGGACAGTGATTCGATTTGATAGTTACCTCATTAATGTTAATGGCTACCAGTTTAATTCAGCCCAGCCCATGTCGTTCGATACTTTTTCTCGTATTCATTGATTTTTTCGATCATTAGCAACAAAATATATAATTTTGTCTTCTCCGCTGATGTCATGACTAATTCTGTGCTCTCCGTCATACGTTCGTTTCGCGTTGTAGTTCGTTTTACCATGACAATGAATCTATTTAAAGGGTAATTATTTTGAATGACTGAAAGGTTACAGCCACGGCCATGAACCTGACAAAAGTTGAGTTATTGTTCGCCCAAAATGTTACTAGTTGATCATTTAATTGATGGAAACACGCGCGTTGGCAATTAATTGCTGGATCTGTTTAATATTTTAAGTGTCAGAATCATCATGCTTATCCCTATTTAAATCTACTAAGTTCTACATGTTTGATTCTGTTCCGTGCTCTGGTAGTTATAATAATTTTACGTTTATTTTGTAATGTCCCAGTCACAGCAAACTCGTTCTTTGGAATGCAGGCGCCACTTTCATGTGCTCTCTCCGCGCCAAATGGATCATGCACCAGGTGCGAACATCCTGATCCCTTGCTAGCGATAATATTCTCGTTGCATAACGTAAGTATAGTAGTTATGTGGTAGTACAGCTCAATATATTCAAATTGCGAGTCGCTTTGATAGTGGGCTTCGATTCCGAATGTCTATATTTTACAATTTATCGGCTAGCTATTGCCTATAAAATACGAAACTGCCCATTCGACTTTGTAAGCACTAAGCTTAGTTGCATAGATGTATGGAAATCGTGAAAGCCGCCTAGCAAACAGGCTCCTAATTATTTAGCAACAAGCTATTGAAATTCTAGAGGTTTCGCCATAAGAGTAATTTATTGACCATCCTACATCTGTTACTTGTGCATAACCTTACTTAATATTGTCAATATCTTGAAGATTATTTTACGAATTCCAATTTAAGTTTAGATGCATTAACGGTCATCGGAGGCACGTACTATTGTGTAAGTAAAGTAATGCATAGCGATTGGAAAGCGCAGCGCATGCGTTGAGCTAATTCTTTAAATGCCCATTAGTCATTCAGGAGAAACCTAGGCTCGTTGGTAATTTATTCAGCGGATTAGACAACTCTCCATATAAAGTGCGACCCGCCTAGCCACTGGCAGAGAGCAGGTATAATATCGATGACTTTTGGTGGTCCGATGCGATGCGACGTAGGAGGCTGCGGTTCGATTCCCGCCTCGAGACCAATGTTTGTACGAACTGCAGATGTTTTGGTTGTTATGCATAGCAAGAAATATCTACATTATTTTATTGATGGAACTAGCTGGGTGCCCGCGGTTTCACTACCATAACTCTCGATACCGTGGGATTTTCGGGATAAAAAGTGACCCGTATGTTATTCCTGGACATAAACTACAGCAAAGTCCGTTTAGAAGTTTTTGCGTGAAAGAGTGACAAACATCCATCCATACTTACAAGCTTTCGCGTTTATAATAATAGAATTAAGTAGGTAACAGTGATAATACTCATAACACAAAGCTCTACTTGGGGCTAGATGATGCTGTATAGATTGTCCAACATTGTTAATTTATTTATAAGTACGCTATCTGTGGCACTGTCGAGTGCGGTGGGGTAACCGAGATACCACTTGACAGATTGAATTATTCACGCATACTAATAGACCTAACACTCGCTTAGCTAAACCTTATTTACTTGTTTCTGTATACGGGTTCATGTAATGAATGTCCAGCGGTATGTACTACACTGAATAGTTATGACATGACAAACATCGCTATAACAAAGCAGTTTAGCGCTACATCGAGATCAAATGACAATGTATAAAATCCGCAGGCATGCATCTATAGGATGCATTGTTTGTTATGCTATGCGTGTCGTTTTACGTTTTTTTCTAGGAAACTGTTTTGCTCGGTTAGTTCATTATGTTCTCTGATACCTAGTTTTGTTTTTGTCGTTTTATTTTTATTTTTTTATTGTTCTTTTTCAAGTTATGAATTGCGTCTTGGCAAGTTGTACCGACCTATACCTACTGCTTTAATTATTGATGTCATCATCATTGTAATTGCTAAGTACCTAAATATTTCAATGCGTACTTTCCAGAAATAAACAAATCTAAGAACTAGTAGAGGTATCCGAAAGCTGTCTAATAAAATATTGGAGAACATTTAAATCAATCAAATTATAATTTATTTTAACACCATTTGTAACTAGGTACATAACAATACATACTATTTTATTAAGAAGAGATACGACGACCTATTCAAATTCATGTTTAGACGTAAATTTAAAATCAGTGTCATAGAAAAATCTATTATTTCTAAGCATGATTATTTTAATTGATGATATGCAACATAGAAAACAATTTTATGATTTACGAAATTATATACAATACTACACTCGAGAGCAATGAATCCGGGTCACTCAAAGAATCCAAAAAATCTCGGAAAGTAAGAATGCTAGGTTAATGCAATAAATTGTATTTAATAGACAATTTAATACTCCTTAAATGAAAGTTAAAAAAATATGAGTCACCATACATTTTATTTACACAAAATTACATAAAGAAAAAAAACTTCTGATCTCTCCAAAACAAAAATAGGAAACATGAAATTTTTGAACTTTATGACGATTTTCTTGAATTTCAATACTTCGTATTACCTCCTCGTGCTTCCATTACTGCGTTTACGCGGTTTGGCATGCTGTACACCAAGTTCCTTATACGATTTTGGGGAATATTCTCCCATTCCTCTGTGAGAGCAATTTTGAGCTCAGGAAGCGTGATTGGGGGAGGGTTTCGTTGTTTTACGCATCTCCCTAGCTCGTCCCAAGCATGCTCGATCGGGTTGATATCCGGGCTGCGCGCTGGCCACTCCATACAAGTAATGTTCATCTCTTGAAGGTAGTCATTCACAATCCTACCTGTATGAGGTCGGGCATTGTCATGCATAAATATAGCATCCTCACCCAAATTGACCATAAATGGACCAACGTGTTCGTTGAGGATTTCTTCCACATATCTTACGCTAGTTAAAGAGCCGTTTTCTATGATCACCAGCTCTGTGCGACTTTCAGAGGAAATTCCGGCCCACACAAGTACAGACCCACCACCGTAGGCTACTTTTTCTTCGATGCATGCTTGCTTGAATCTTTCCCCTGGTCTTCTATACACTCTGTGTCTTCCATCGTGCTTGTAGAGCATAAATTTTGATTCGTCGGAGAACATAACTTTCGACCAATCTTCAATACTCCAATTTACGTGGTTCTGGGCATATCTTAGTCTTGAAATACGATGGCCACGCTCCAGTTTAGGGCCGTTTGCAGGTCTAAGGGGTTTTAAGTTAGATTCAGCAAGCCGACGTCTTACTGTCCATGCACTTGGGTTACTTCCTCCGAGGCGTCGAAACTGATTTGTGAGTTCAGTTCCTGTGAGAAAGCGATTTCGAAGCATGGTGTTCACCAAGTATCGGTCTTCTCGTGCTGTGGTACACCTAGTTCTGCCCGTTCCTGGTCTGCATAGGTTAGAACTAGTTTCTTCGTAACGTCGGAGAACTCTTTGTACTGTTGACAGCGACACACCGACAGTCCTGGCTGTATCGCGCTGACTCCGGCCGGTTTCCACCAATGTAAGTATTCTGGTGCATTCTTCAAGTGTAAGCGACATGATTTCAGCTTGAATAATGAATATTGAGCACATGTTGAGCACTATCAACCTGGTTTATGTACCAACATAAATGACAGATTACAAACAAAAGCAAAAACAAATCCTGTAATTTCGTAGTTTCATCTTCGACAGTGTTCCCTTTTCAAATTTGATTTTTTTATGATATAACTTTACAATAACTAAGAAGTTTTAATACTTTCATTTAAGGAGTATTAAATTGTCTATTATATACAATTTATTGCATTAACCTAGCATTCTTACTTTCCGAGATTTTTTGGATTCTTTGAGTGACCCGGATTCATTGCTCTCGAGTGTATTATAATTTAAGTACATAGTACTTGAACTTAATTATAATAGGTTCCTATTTATGAGGTCTTTCGGCAGGTGAATAGATACATCGTTTCTATAATTTTATCATTCTTTAGTTTGAATAAAACCTTATCCACAATCTTGCTTATTTCACAAACTCTAGGTCCTTGCTCTGTTTAATTCTTACAAAAAACTGCTGTTATTTTTAATGGAAGTGTTATCTAAAAAGGGCCTGTTAGGGGCCAGTAATAAAATTAAAGTGTATTTATCACGTTGGCACATTATAAATTTTCCTTGTGAAGATGGACTGGTAACCGGCCGATGTATGTGTGTGTGTGTGTTGGCTTGGCACATAATACTTGTGTCGGCGGTATCGGTTTCTGAGAAGCGATGGCGCGAGCGCAGCGGGGCGAGGCGGGGCGGGCTTAAAGCCGACCTCAGTGTTACCAACGTAACACGTTGCAGCTGAATCTAGCCAATTTTCTAATGAAACGAAGATGTTAATCTTGATCTGCATAGCACATTTTCAGATATCAGATATCTTCAGATATGTATTGGCTCTGGCCCGCGAGCTCCCTGTTGTTTTACTGCAATAATAAATAAATAATGCGAGACTATCCACACTGCAAAGTGTAAATAAATTCATCACCTACCAATCACCTAGTTACCATTTATTACTTCGCCCTTATCCATATTTTCTTACAATCTAACGGGCTAGGGCTGAATCACGCAAAATCAACTCTTTGTAGTATCCACCCGTAGGCAACACAATACCGCGCGGGCGTCGGTCGACGGGCCCATAATAATCTGGCGGGGAGCGGGGGGTAGTGCCCGCCTGCCCGGGCGCCGGCCGTCCCTGCCAGACAACTTGTCGCTGTGCCCCTGAGCCGCTTTCCCTCCCCGCCCCGCGCCTCGCTCCTCAGCAAATTACTTGGCGCACCCAACTTAACTAACCAGTTTAACTTAATAGGTTGTAGGTGCCTACGTGTGGTAGCTATCACATAACATTAATCTGTACCTATGTGGTTCGGATCTAGCTGTTTCTGCGTTTTATAATCTATCTCTATTCATAAACCAAAAGTGGCTTTTCCATTGTATTATCTCTAGTTATTTGAATAGAAAAGGCAGTTATTGTTTTAGAACTAATTTTTACTACTCTTTCTTATTATATAAGTCGTTTAGATCCAACTAAAAGTAGGGCTGATAATCTCGAAGAGCCTCTATCGAAATTAAACTATGTCCTGTCCGTTCATTATCGTATAATTATCCATACAAATTTTTGGTGATGTGAAGGATTGCAGGTAATCTTATAGGACGGGGCGCTCACTAAGAATAAACGCTGTGATGTGACTCAGCCTCAGCCTCCTACAAAACCTGGCACGCTTCAAACTTGTTGGTGCCAATGCCTAACAATAAGTACGACACTTGGTTATGGTCTGTGTGCTTTACCACCAATTATCCCAATCCGACGACCCTTGTGGCTGGGTGATCGCATCACTCTACAATTTTCTGTGTTACCTACAAAACTATGAACTCCGGGCGGGACTAAAAACCAATTTGCTGATTGTAAAGCAATGTTACAATATGACAGGTCACAAAAGATAATAGAATATGTAATCATCGGACAAGTATTCCTTCTCCTCCTGCTATGGCACCCCTCGTGCAGCCAACAGTCATGCATATTTCCGCAATGACACGCAGCTAGCTTGACTCATTCTTTGTTTCGAAAACTGGGGCATCTACTTCATATGGATTTGCTCACGATTTGTAGTATTCTGATAACAATTTGCAATTTCCTAATGGTGGCGGTCAAGCGCGCTTTAGCTGACTTATTAGCTGAAGAAGAAGAACATCCATTCTTTTATCAAAAAAACCTTGATGCAAATTGTATCTCAATTACTGACCTAAAAAAAGGAACTGTTCTGAATGTATACTGTTCGATTTATAAATGGAAATGTCTGAATAAGATGGCGCAAGATCGCGTACCAAAATTTGGTCACGATGCTTATAAAATCTCCTGACATAAAGGATTAACAATATTAAACAGATTTCTCGGTAAGTCTCGTAAGCCTCACTTGGCTTATCAGGGCTTAATGCGGCACATAAAGGATGATCCCTATTGCGCCACGAATATTTATGACATCGATTAACAGGCGTCACACTCGGGTGGTCTGAATAAGGTACGAGTATAAGCTCTCCGGTGGTAGTGCCGCTATCAGCAAAAGTTTATCAAGAGGCCAGAGCCGTTAAAAACTCATAGGAACTGATAAGTAAATCATTTCAGATTTACTTTAAAGGCAACGCTACGCAAACCTAAAAATAAGTAAAGGGACTCCCGAACAAGACTATAAAGGGACCAGCAAACAGGACTTTAAAGTGGTCTTATTTTTAAAGCTTCATCAGTCAAATTAGCTGTCGTTTATTGAGTCTGTTTTGTCAAACCACCATGTACAGATATAGATTTCAACAAAAACGTGCAAATGAATAAATTGGTTTATCAAAATAAGTGTTCTGTTCGGGCAACGTTCTTTGCGGTTCGCCCATTCTACGGTCATTATACTGATCCTACAGAGCTAGAGGTCGATGATTACCAACCTCTTTTGGCCTGGATTTGATGATATGGGCACCAACGACATGTGGTTTCAACGGGACGGCTACGTGACACACAGCTCATGCCAATTTGGAAATTCTGCACGAGCGATTTGAAGGCATGGTCATCTCACATGGGCACCAAGATCGATTTCGATCGACAAACCACAGTGTTCCTCGGAGGTCAACTAGCCAAAATAACCCATGCCATCGGTTAAACACAGCATCAACGGAGAAGCGGCGACAGACGATAAAATAATTTGATTTTATGTCACACACTTAGTTTTATTTAAATTCAAAGATAGGAAGTGCTTAATAGATGACTCTTTATAATGTTACTTGTTTTATTATAAGTGCCGATATTTCTGTCTTGGCAATAAACATTCTCTACGTAGGTAACAATACCTACATTAAGAAATTTGTCAACATTTTTTGCAGTTTCTTTGGCAGCGAGCGACCACGTTTGCGTCATGGTCGGTCATCGTTCCTGAAAAATGTGTGAGTCCACTGTCACATCATCGACCCTTGTGAAGGTCAAAATCTTGCTATATGAATAAATTTACATTTACCGATTTAGTTTTATATTCTAGGGTGTATTATATCACATCCGGTGAAAATTAATTTAATGATCATAGCTATACGTAGCCTACATAGTAGAATATGTAGTCTTATCGAATAAGGCAATAACGTTACAATTTATTGATTTATTCAAAGGAATATTGAATAAATACAATGTAACAGTTTACGATAAGGATGATTGTGCGCCAAATGCTGTCAAGAGCGCACTCGTCATTATCAGAGGCAACGAATCTGGTGTCAAGGGGCGCGTCGATTACGCCGCGCTGGCGCTGGGTCGCGGTGACGCCGACGACGACGACGGCTCGACTGGCCGTGTTTACCGAGAATCGCTTTTTCATCGCGCCGACACCTCTGATCTTACCGCTATATTTATACCGCGCCTATGCTAGCAATAATAAATTAACAGGAACAGTAATCGAATTACGAGAACTCAGGAGTACTTAATACAGTCTCTTCCTTGTTGCTCGAGCGGGCCTATTTATCAAAGACGCCATAAACCCAGATGATATTTGAGTGCGGTGCGCCCGCGCAGCGAGAGGACGAGCGGATGGACAATTTGAGCAATGCTAGCTCTCGGAATATTATAATTAGTTTAAGCCCGCGTGAGTAACGGCGTCGGAAATAACACGCGAGCATCGTTGGCGCCAAGCGGAGCGGCCGCGCGGGCGTCTCGTCGCATCACACATCACACCACACGAGCGCGGCCGCGCCTGCGCCCGCGCATGCCCCCCGGACTCCGGGGCCGCCGCGCACTGCGCACAGCGCCGACCGGTCTGTCTTGTGACTTGAGCTATTTACATAATATGTTTAGTATGATGTGACTGCGATCGAACCATGCCTCCTGCCAAACGAATAACACCGAACTTTAACCAACTCGTACTGGACTATTGGTGTTTAGGGTTCCGAAACCCTTATGGTCTGCCTCTTGCCAGTTTTGAATCTTCTATTTCTCAGCAACTACCGCAACTATTAACTTGAATTTTAAAATCACAAAAACTTCTGGCGAGCTTGAATGAAGATTTTCTTTGCAAGGGATGTTAATATTTTAAAAGAAACCTACAAGGTCAAGGAAAATAATGTGGATTCATACTTTTTGAAGACGACTACCTGCTCCCTAATCTCTAAAGTAATTGGTACATAGCTTTTGTTGAGATGATTGACTTACATTTTGAAACCCTCGGTGCGCGAGTTACCTACACTAGCACTTGACGGAGCTTATTTATCGATAAAAGCTCTGAATGAAGTCTAGAACTCTAGCTAGACATAAATGTATATTTTTAGTCAGAAGTTTTTGATAGATTTGGCGTGAAAAACGAATAAACATTCTAGATGATGCTGTGTGAATCGTCCAGCAATATTTATTTTATCGATACACATCAAACAAAAGAAGATACGCGAGATATTAACCCCACTCCACCAAGATCCAAACAGAAACAGATGTTAGTTAGCACTTATTTTATGATGTCTGATGATTAAGTAAATCGACGCTAAAGACTTGTTCTACAAAATGAGTAAACCCACGACGACGTTTATTGACGTGGAAGACAACAAAGGCATTTGTAATGATAGAGCACACTAGAGTATTCATCAACGTCCTGATAGGATCAGAGTAAAGCTGGCAGGGTGGCATTCCTTTTCGCTGAGTTACCCGTAACTGCCAGAGAACTTGAAGATTTTGTGTGATGATACTGGTTGAACATTTATACAAGAGCGAGTTAGAAGGAATGATAATGGAACGTGCGTAACTTGTTTAATTTCAAGCGGTCGACGTTTAGAAGATAATTTCTGGAAGTAGAATACAAAGGCACCGCGGTTAATTAGTTTCTGTTTGCTAGAAACAAACTCATTGAAAAGGCACATACCCTTTCGCTTGGCTCTACCAGGTAAAGAATATTGGGTGACAAGTTTTTATTACGGCGTCTTTGTTCGTAAGTCATTGTTATCGTTGATTGTTATGCTCATTGAGTTTTTGTAATTTTTTTATTATTTTATAATCTTAGTTTGTTTTGCCTTTTCCAAGTTGTTTATTTTTCTGTGCCGTGATACAACTTATTACCTGCGCTAGCAGGAGGTACCTACTCGGGTGTAAAAAAGCTGCTCTATCAATAGAAACCCATGTACTGCTAATGAAGATTTGTGAATACCTACCTTCTCGAAACAGCTTTCGTAGGTACACACCTACAGATAGGTTACGAAAGCCCACCACGTAGACCCATCATAAGCGCTCTAAATTCTACAGCTCATGCATAGATCCGCTTTCGAAGTAGCGTGCCTGCCGCAAACAGAAGTGCAGTGTGCGCTGTAGAGCTGGTCAAATTATCCGTGAACCATAACAGTGAGTTCACTGTAGCTGTGCCAAAAATATCCTTCAGGCCTGCACCCGAAGACGCTCATTTCAATCTACCTACTACCGAAATGAAACTGTATCCCGCTATAGTTAGGTTCAATTTGGCCTAGAGGCAGATTCCTGCTCGGTAAACAGTTGCTGGCACTGCAGAATAGTTCTTTATAGAATTTCCAACTCTTTGCATGTGTCAATAACGACTGGGAGACACGATGTCTACAGAGTACTGGCTGTAAGTACTTCTTGTGTTACATGACATCATCTTAACAGCTTGATAAATAGTTTGTATGTGAGCTTTGAACGCGGCGGGCTTTATGATCCTCGTCCGGCAGCGTCGTAAATATTGTAAGGAGAAGGCATCTGGTAAGGCTATGCTTGCCAACGTATCCCGAAATGGCTGTCTATTTCCTACTTTCAGTTACTAGGCACCTATAATAGATAGTTATGTGTTATTTATAATGTAAGTAAGTATATCTGTGCAAAGCGCTCTATGCGCTGTGAAGTTTTATCGTTCCTGGTGATTCATCCTATGTTGCGCTGTAACAGTGTGCAGCTGGCGTGTTTGAGTGTGTGAATTAACTCAGATTTTCAACGTTTTATCTCTACTTTGTATAGTCAAAATTTTCAAAACTCTATAACCAGTACCCTGTACCAACTTACCAACGGAACCCTTTCGGATTCACAAAGTGCATGCCATCTTCGAAAAGTTACTTTTTATGTACTTACATATTGGTCTCTGTCGCTCTGCCCTTGCCAGACCGCTTGTCGCCTCTTGCCAGAGTTGGTCACGTCATGCTTCATAATATAAGCTTTATTGGTATAAATTTTATTTTATGAAGTCTACACTTTGTATAAAATAGGGTGAACTGTAAGTACATTACAAAATTGAAATATAAAATCATGCTTTCAAGCCTAAACAGACATAGCGTCTACATATTCAAAAAGATAAGAGGGATTTACTAAGGTCGGGGGAACAGGGGTAGGAAGAGCGGTTAGGGTTTTTAATGGTTTTGAAAGTTTTCAAAAGATTTTTATACATTTTGTTTTTAAGTGAATGATGGGTAAAGCAGATTTTGTAGTATTTAGCTAGCTTATGTATCTACTTAGAAAGTTTATGAAAGAAGAAGTCTGTAAAAATAAAACTTTTTGAAAAAAGATCAGTAAATAAATTTTCAAACTTAAGGGGGCTATTTCTTTGTGTGAGATATCCATCCAATGATTGTGACATTCCGAAAAAGTGTTAGAAAATTATCTTACTTACATACTTTTAGAAATACATTTAAACACACAAGTACCTACATAATAGACAAAAACTTCGAATTCCTCAGCGCGCCGCGCCACCGCCGCCGCCGGTGGTGCGCGAGTTAACTCGCACTTTACAGATCTTATTTTTTTTATCTCTCTGATATCTCTATAATGTCCTTCTATTATAAACCACAAAATATGAATAAAAAGTTCTATAAGAATACCTTTAGGGTTCAAATTAGTTCATAATTTCTTCAAAGCGAAGAGTTTCATTCTTCCATGCCCTTGGCAGACAGCTTGTCGCCTCTTGCCAGTGTTGGTCATAATAATATGTCATGCTTCATAAAATAAACTTTATACCAAGCCTCCATTTTATATCGAATGGGTAGAACTGTAAGTACTTTATGCATTAAACAAAATTGAAACATAAAACCATGGTTTCAAGCCCAACCAGACATAGCGTCTACAATATTCAAAAACTTAACAGGGATTTACTAAGGTCGGCTGAATAGGGGCAGGAAGCGGTCAAGATTTTTAATAGTTTTGTTTAATAGCTATGAAGTCGTAGGCTAGAAATTCATGTTTCAAGCAGTTTTATTAGAATTTAGATAAACCTAGGTACCTACCAAATTAAGTAAATTTTTAATAGACATCTCTAATTAAGAAAGTTGGTAAATTTAAGAATAAGAAACCTACCTAATGATTGGGTATTTAGAGGCATTATTTATTTTTCTAGGAAATATCCTGTTCACCTACCTGGGCTTGTCCCTTTTAACTCAGCTTAAACTAAAATGGACAAGGGTATAAAAGTAGTCTTATTGAAAAAGTATCAAGAATAAAGACAACAACAGGTAAAAATAGGTAGGGGTTGGGTTGGCGCCGGCGCTACCTGGCAAGCAAGGAAAAATAACTATAGAACTGCCTTGAATTAATTAAAAAACAGTTTAGTAAACAACATGCTTTATTATAAAGAGATAATAGTTATAATATATTTTAAATTTTCATAAGTAAATGTAGGTACTACATTCCATAAATCCCACATATAAAAATACATTATTTATTATAATCTATACACAAAATAACCTATCATCTCTAGATGAAGGTGTAATGCACTATGGCGGCGTGTACGTTAAGGCACGGTGATGGAGGGCTACGCCCCGGGCGGCACCGGACAGGCGTCGGCGACTAGATCACAGGAGGTTCAGGGCAGAGCCCTAACAGCAATATTTCATCTGAGCGGAGCCGAAAATGAGGGCACGGGTGCACACCAATGCGGTGCGGAGTATGCGGTCAACGCGCAGCCAGCTGCACTCTGCACTGGCACAAATGCTGACACATGCACGCCGACAGAGACAGGCAAAGCTGCTAATTCAGGTCTTTTCTCTTTGTCATCTTCCAGGAGGTAAGGCCGGAACAGTTTGAAAGGTTTACGAGGCTCTGGTGCAGCCAACGGTGCAGTAACATATTGAGGTGGTGGTGAAGGCCGACGCACAGATAGGTCGATGGGCTCGGAAGCTGGCAGTGGCACCGGCATCTGAACAGGTAACTGTGTCACTTGTGGCAGAGAAGGCATGGTCGCAGGTGGCGGAGAAGGCAGCCGTGCACTCTCCGGTGAGCCCGCGGCGTAAGGTGGAGGCGATGGAGCTGGTTGTGGAGCACGCCTTAGAAGCGCCGCTCGTAGAGCGGGTTCTGCCTGCAACCACTTTTGGATCTGGCGGCGATGTATGCCAAACTTCCTGGCAGTCGCACGTTGGTTACCACGACATTGAGCATCTCGGCGATAGGCTTCAAGAACTTGCAGTTTGAATTGTGGTGGGAAGATACGTCGAGATCCAGCACGACCCTCTGAGCGACGGTCTGAGGGCGCGGGGGCTGAGAGCGTGTGGGCGGCAGCCATTGCTGAGTGTAAACGTGTGCGCGTGGCGGTTGACGGCGCCGAACTGACTGCTCGTTCGTTCGACACGGCGCGGCGCGGATATTGGTGGCGCGCCGCTGCCTGTCCGACGTGCGTGAGTGTGCGACACGAGCTTCATGTAATTAACTAGCGTTCACATTGGAATCAACAAAATTAATCAAAAATTTTTTTGCACCATACATGCAGGTTCTTACTTACTTAGGTAACTAAAATTAACGATATGTACCCTATGATATCTATTAAACAACCTTTAAATCTAGCGTTTAAATAATCGTATCAATAAAAAATGCCTTTGTTGGTTAATGAGTGCACTTGTTATGCCTAAATGTGAAAATCATTTGGCAAAATATTGTAATTTCTACCATAACTAATTTTACATTATCTATTGGCTGTTTGATAAATTATAATTATAGACATACATAATGGGAAGGGTTGGGCTTAACCCTGGATCCCTACACTGTTTTTACCAGACTGATTTTGCTACATGGGGTGCTGGAGAACCCCAAAGTTTAATGTAGTATATTTTTTTTAAATAATAACAGTTTTTAAAAATATATTTGTTATTAGTACTAATTAGGAACTGAGATCATAAATCAACTTTAAAATCTAGCTATTCTTATAAATTTGAGCACTTTTGGCATATTTTGATTAGGTTCCAAGCAAATTGGAATTTTGCACTTGTTGCATTTAGCCTTTGACTTGCGGTCTTTATTTCTTGGACAGAAACCACAACGTCCCTGGGTGTGCTGTCCAATAGTTGATCTTTGATCGAGCAAGGGTTTTTTTAGGATCCCGGAAACCAGTTCTCGTATATCCCTCCTCAAAGTTGGCTTTTGCAGACGTTCTTCCAAATGCTCGTTGTTGAGCTCTAAGCCCAATTGTTTCAAAAAATTGCGGCGAAACTTTATGTCAAACTTATTTTTTTCTTCCCCTTCATCTTCAGACTCCCTATCCAATATGTTGTTTATCTCCTTCTTTCCTAATCCTCTACCAGCAGCCATCTACAAACAAATCAATCAAAATATTAATTAAACCAAAAACTAAGGTTGCCTGAAAGAGATCGCTCACAGCGGTTGTACATTATATTATGGTAAGAGTATTTCATGATTCAACATCAAATAAAATACAAAACAATGCCATAAACAAAAGAAAAACACAGTGTAAAAGTATAAAAAATACTAACGATTTTCCTACACTGGGGTGATAGGGCACCCCACAACACATGTCCACAAGTCCACACTGTACGGCCGTTGCCGCTATACTGACCAATTAGGAGCAGCTGACTATAAAGTAAAATACGCGGGAGCATAAACCTGTCAATTTAATATAAAAAAAGTTATTTGTAAAACAAATAGTGCTGGGGTGCTCCAGCACCCCTAGTAGTGTTCTAGGGTTAAGGCACCTTTGCTAGTCTGATATTTACAGAAAAATAATATTTCAATAAAATCATTAGTATTATTGGCATCAAACTGCGCATGGTCGCAAACTGTCGTCGCTTGAAATATTGAAATATCATAATATGTTTTTAGAGGTTTGTGTGAACACTTCCTATGTCAGTAATCTCGCCTCATTCTCGGCGGCGTGAAAAAATGCCGCAAGTGGGAGCCGATAGCACGTAGCGCCACCATCGCTGTTTCATTCTACGCCTCGCTAATGCGTAGGTCAGAGCAAGATAGAAAATAATGCCCTGCCTCGGTCTCCTCCACATCCGTTTACGAAACAAGTTTGCATGCGACGTTGTCGCTCTGTGTGCGCGGGCGGCTCATGAGCGCTGTGGGGTGCGGGCGGATAGGAATGCGCACGGAGCGGCAACACCGCTGACCGTGGCAGACAGGGTGTCGCCGACTTGGCGGCGTAGACAGGCCGTCGCTCGACGACGGCGCTTGTCCCCTCTTGCACCCGCTCACTTTGCTCCACCCGCAACGAACATCAACAAGTTATTTCGGCCCAGGCTTAACCGTAGTTAAAAGATCCCATGTTGTGTATCGTGAGCGGTCACTTAAGACTTTAAGGATTTGAGTTGTAGTCTTAGCGCCATAGCCGATTCGAGGAAAGTTGTTTTTTTAGCAAACGGCTGCCGCCTGCCGCGTTCGGCGTTGCTGCCTCGATAGCGTCCGATGGTGACCGTGAAAATAGAGCTTTGAGAATAATGAAACAACTTTCTGAGCTTTTCTATTTTAACTTTTTATTGAATGAAGTTAAAGTTTGCTTCCACCACCCACATTTGTAGTGGGAAGTAAGATATAATTTATAAGAATATCTAAATTTGAAATACCAAATCAGTTGAGCAGGTTGAGCTACCTGTAGAATGTTTATAACTGTTTGTAATGAGCTCTATCGTTTCATTTTTAAATCCTAGTTAGAGTCTACCTTTGTTAATATATCTAATATATCTAATACTTCAGGTAATTTTCCTACTACTTTTTTTTTTACGTTCGGCCCCTTTTGCATCCTTAGTGCGCTCACCTTATTTTTCTGAGTGTAAGTATCGTGCGTTTTTCAATTATTTTCGTATCTTAGTCCAATCCAAACATAAAATAAGAGCTGAAAAAAGGTTATATTCGAAGGTAGGTTTATTTTATTATGTTGAATAGTAACCTATCTACTTCAATTTTGGTTTCGATCAGCAACACCTACCCACGAAACCGGTGTTGAGTAGACTTGTGCGTGTGGGTGTTAGCTATGGTAGTTCGTTGTTGGGCAACTTGGTAGAATTAAATTATAATGGTGAATAATAATATAAATAATAATGGTAAATAATAATATTTGTATAAAAGTAGTATGTAAGGTAAATCCTAGGTAGGTATAATTGTTCCAATCGTCCACCATCATATCGGCCAAAACCATACCATAACAATATGTCTTATTTTAAACTCTTAACATAAGTCGTTGAAAAAAGAGATTGTTGGCCAGAAAAACCAATTTATTTTAGTAGTTTTCAGATATGTACTTATCTGAAAACTTACTCTTACTCTCTGTATCTCCTCCTAAACTGTACAACATTTTATTATTACATAAGCATTAAAAACGGTTATAATAGGTATTACATAATTTAAAATGAAAATTTTTATATTTCCTTAAGTTAAATTGGTGGGTGCGCTGATTTAGTTTGGGGTAGGGCCAAAATTTTCTTTTAAAAAATCTCATAGGTTACAATAGAACACAAAAACTATAGGTATTATAAGTATTAATTATTTATTTAAATAAATAACGAAATCATTAAATACTTATATACTTAGCCTACAAAGACTAATAAATAAGTTATGTACCTACTTACTTACTCATAGGTGACGCTCGTAGCGATAAGGCCGCCCATTGTGCAATCTGTTCTGTGTGCAATAAAGAGCACTTGTGTTGTATTTTACTATGCCACCGTCTAGTGTTCCTCAATGTCTATGCCTTCCCAAGGTTGCCTGCACTTTATCCTTCCAAGCATGTCTGTTTGAAATTTTTTATTTCTTTATCTGCACAATAAAATATTTTATATCTATCTTATTACCTAAATAAAATCAACATCACCAGCCTATAATAGTCCACTGCTGGACATAGGCCTCCCCTAAAGAGCGCCATAGATGGCATCATTATTTGGGGGTTATTGCCCATAATCCCCACGCTGGTCATGCGGGTTGGGGATCGCAGTTCGGTGTACTTAGTTGTTCTGCAGAAGGCGCTGCTGCCCGCCCCCCGCTGTGTTTCCCTTAGTCGCCTCCAACGACACCCACGGGAAGAGTTGGGGTGGTGAAATTCTATGCCGGCACCACACGGCAAACCTATTTAATAGGTAGGTAAATCGAAATCAAGTCTAGAATGCTCTTTCATTTAAACCAGCCGCCGCGCGGTCCAAATACACTTGATTGGAATTAATCCATGCTAATATGGGGCCCCTCCGAGCGGATGATGCCAAACAAGTTTGTAAACGACTCATGATAGGTAAGGTACGTAGCTATCATCAAACAGTCTGGTCTAGGTTATTAATATAAATTACATTAATAATTTGACGAGCTGCTCTAGTCAAACCAGAATATAACAGCATTATGACGCTCTCTTTCAAGAACATCGTAGTTTCTGCGACTATGCAAGCATTTTTCGGTATAAAAGCTTAGGTTATTTGTAGTATATTATATATAAGTAACTTACTTAAGTATCTAGTAACTACATAATATGTAACTACCCTTACTTAAACAAAACAATTGGCGTAACTTTTAATCGTGTAATATAATTAGTTGGCGTTCGGCGCTTGGGATCCCGTTGCACCTAGTAACAAGCTAAGCAGAGCTTAGCTTGTGTTAAGTTAAGGGTACTAGATGACTGATATAAATATATAATATAATATTTTTAAATACATTTTATAATATTTTTACATATTGTTATTGTGTTATTTGTTGAAATGACACTATGTAATAACAATATTTAAAAATATTCGGGAATAAACGGGAAATGACTCATTTCCCGTTCTTGTTGTTGTAGCCAGCCTTCCTGTATGGCGAGTTTGCTTAGGCCTATATTATTCTAGGTCCAGAACTTCATGCCCATCCGTTCTATAGATCATTATTATTACCTACTTTTATTTTCCTGTTTTTGTTTTTTTTTTCTTCTTGTGTATTGTATTATCGTCATCCAAACATCTCACTACTACACTAACTATAGCCTTCCACCCATCCTCCAGATCTCCTCTTTTCGACACGCTTTTTGAATCTCCTATGCGAGCCTCGACCACAGTTATCTCATCAGCAGACTGATTAAGCTAAACCTGCCGCCGATCCTATTTTGGCATCTGAAAACCCATGGCCTTGTAAGTTACAATGACCTTCGCTTCGCCGTACAATTGTGATTACGAAGGCCATTCAAAGGGCTTTCAAAAGTCAATACCTAGGTATATTGGTTTTAGCGTAATTATGGAGCAGGCCATCTTTCTGGCAAATATTGATTATTGTAAAAGTTCAGAACATATGGGCATCTACACAATACGAAGGATATTTGACCACCCAGTGTTGTGCTCTTCGTCACTCTGTGGAACCCTAAAAAAGCTTCATCTGGTCCCTCCTACTGACAGGCAAGGTCAGAGTACTCGGTAATTTAATCCATCATGACATCATGGCGATCATAAAATATTCCATGAAACGGTTTTTGTACGGTTCACATCACATCTCGCGCTCTCGACTCTTGCCAAATGAGGTTGGGTTTTAATATACATTTCTATAATACATTTAACTAATTTCAGCAAGCGGCTTCGAATCTGTTTTCTCGGTTAAAAAAATTCAGCAATTTCTGTACAGTCAGTCGACTCTACCTAAAGAGTGGTTTAGCGTGATTATGAAAAAAACATTAATCCAAACCTTTTGAATTACTTTCGTAGCAAATATTTTGTTACAAAAAGTTAAACTCTACACATACTCTACACATGACTCTACATTTTGACAATATCAAAATTAAAGAAAGAAATAGGTTTGTTTGGCTCACTCCAATAGATACGCATTAGTAAAATAGACCTTATAGTATAGAAAAGTTGTGTAAAATATGACATGTGCTAAGTGTTTAGCATTTGAATCAAAAAGATTATATATCTCAACATAATGTCGCGCAACAGGAGACGAGCAACGCTGGTTGCTCAACAATGCTCGAAAATGCTCTCCGTCGCAGTCAATGCATGCATGCTGGCTGGCATCAATTGCTGTAGTTATCCATTTCCTTTTCATAATTATTATATTCATTAAATAGGTATGTTGTTCTATCATAGAACTAAGTTATTTTTACGAAGGGAACTAACCTTGATTCATGGTTAGCTTAGATTTTTAGAGACATCACAAACTTGCGTATATAGTCCTCTATATAAACAAGGACTCTCGAGTTTTCTAAGATACCTGTGAGTGTATAACCACTTTGTTTCTAATTCAATACACTATGTTTTATACAGGGGTTTTCTAAAGTACCTAGTGTATTGAATTGGAAACAAAGTGGTTATATTGTGATGTGCGTCCCTAATAAACTAAGCTAATAAAGAATCAAGTCAACAGACACATCGACGCCGAGGCCTGTTCGCCATACCAATAAGCAGCGTCGTTTCACAAAACAGCCTTAGCCCAGTAAAAACATACGTTTAAATTGAACCTTATAGTGATGTTCATAGGATTCGCTTAAAAACAACTAACGCTATAAAATATTTCAGTAGTTATCACTTCTTCATATCAATAATGACGCATCTCAGTTCTCTGATGAAGGAATTATATTTCTATGCCTTTGTAATACTGTTGATTTTCAAATGTGTCTTTTGTTTATCAAGCAAGTGTTAGGCACACGTGTTTCAAACCGTCACCCAAATGGGGACCAGTTGGAGCTCGTCTTGAGATCGTAGAGTTGATAACTGTATCAATATGGCTCTTTGTGGGCTTAATGGGTCACTTTACTTAAGAAATCCTGAATCATTAAAATTTGGTATAAGGAAAATGAATTCCACGAAAAAAACTAACTCAAACTGTCTTCTGAACGTATATTTCTAAACCCTACGTCAAGAAAGTAGAAAAATATAGATTAAAAACTGAGGTAGGTATAAAACTCAGTTGCGAACGTGGTTGGAGAGACGGTAGCTATACCTACTTATAGTAAATCTTAACTATGTAAGTAGATATATTGTACATAATACTTTCTGCACTAAAGTCTTTGTATACCTACCTACATCAACAAGTCATGTAATGATGCAATGTTCATGACAGCATGCAAAATAGAGCTCTCGCTATCATAATAGTACAACCGCGCTGTGCGCATGCGCCGAACTGTTTGTTCATTGTATTAGAGTCAATAATCACTCGTGCGCTTACAGCTTATTAGCAAAGCGCTAATAAGCTGAAATTACTATGAGGAAGATAATATTCTTCTATCGATCTATATTCGTGAAAAAATGTGTTTGAAATTAAGCACCATGAACCTTGACGATTTAGGAGTTAATATTCATAATATTAAATTTCTATCGTTTCCTTTTGTATTAACATATTTTTTCTTATCTAATTATGTCTTCTCTCAGCGGATACTTTGGCCTTTAGAACTGGTATCAGGAAATTTGAAATGGAACTCGTTTTCAAATAAGTTTGGAAGACAACATGGAGTCTGATTCACGGAAAGAGGAGATGGACGCCGAACCGGTTTTGTGGTCATCTCACCTGCGCCCGCGCACCGTCGCGTTTCTCGGCTTTCGATCGCAGGTAGACACTTGGACCTTATAGCTTTCTAGTTCTACGCACAAAAAGCGGCTACTTCATTCCAGTGTTTGAAAACGAGGATTATGTTTTTCTTTTTCTTCACAGAGATGTGATGATCTATGCACTAAGTCCTACGCACACAGGTTTGTTATGATGAGAAATAAAAGATATAAATAAATTTTTCTGTGATGATATTTTCAAAAAAGTTAGGGATACGCGTGAAAAATATTTTTTTTGTTAAATACCCATGCGATGCCGGCCCGTTAGTTTTTATATAAAACATTATCAAATTTATGGTATATAAATAAAACATTCAGCATCAAAAAACATTAAATGTTGCGAAACAAAAACAGTTTGTTACGATGCAAAACGTAATGAACCTGAACTTCTCAGAAATTACAGTACCTACAGAAACGACGAGCAGAATCGTTGCAAGTAGTAAGTTTGTTTTTACATCGCCTGAAATGAACTGATTTTCCTTAAAATTTTGCACACTTGAGCTGGCCTCGTAGGTTCGCATCTACAAGCAGGTTGGTGCTGCTGAAAAAATTACAAGTTTTGTATTGTCAAATTATTTTTTTATTAATCTTTGTGACCAGAATTCCCATGTAGTTAACGCTTCTGTTAAGATATTACGGGTGCTCTGGTCATCTATAATATTAATAAAAATATATATCTATGTAATATAACAGTCATCTAGTACCAGGGCAGGTACTCACGCTCTGCTTTGATCCATTCTTACAAATTTTCGCGTTTATAATATTAGTAGGATTCCTGAATTCTTAAACAATATAAAAGAAAGCAAAACTCCTATGAAAAGTTTATGCAAACTTCTACTCGAACAATAGGACTATTTTAAGTCCATTGAAAACTTCATAACAACACTTGTGCAGTTATGCCAGTATGCGCTTTATTATACGCAAAATATTGGAAAATGAAACTAAAAGATGTCGAATACTTAGCATGAGCATAGGTATTACGTACCCTAGTGTACCTACGTCAAGGTTTGGGTTATTCCCGCTCGTCCCCTCGCTTCGTCCCCTGAGGGGACCAACGGGAAGTTTACTTCCCGCTCGTCCCCACATTCATATACGTGGGGACGAGTGGGAAGTAAACTTCCCGTTCGTCCTCTTTTTAGAATTGGTACCAAAATGGTTAACACACTAGAAGTGAATATTACTAAGTAAAAACAAAAAGCTTATATAATACTAGGTATTTTATTTATTGTAAAAGTTTATTTTCTATGTTTGTTTGTATATTATGAATAAAAATGTATGCAGAAGATTGTGTGTTCGATTCTCGCCTCGGGACAAATATTTGTACTATTTGCAAATAATATGTTGAGGGAGTTGTGGTTGTCTTCTAAGTATAATAATAAAAATCTATCTGTGTTCTCGTTTACTGTTATGTATATTTTTATTAAGCACACAAGATAATGTTGTGTGAATTGTCCAGCCAACAAAAACTGAAACAAACTACCATCAAGATGAAACCCAACAGTAGCAGTGCTACTGTTGAAAACACTGAATTCATTAAATAAACCCAAAGAAAATAAAGTATTTTTTAATAAGACCACCAAAATATATTTAGAAGGACAGGTTCATACAGGAATGCCAACCTGCATTGGGAAATGGAGAAATCATAGTTGGCTTTTTCTTGGAAATTGTTAAAAAAATAATACAATACAGTACACAATGCTATTTTACACCAAAAGAAAATATAAAAAGACATAACATAAAACAAGTAAAATGGGCGGCTTTATCGCTTTGAAGCGATCTCTTCCAGGTAACCTTTGGATGGAAAGAGTTATTAATTGATTGATTTTGTATGTTTATTGTTAATAGTCTATACTAATTTAAGACATAGGAAAAATTTAATTATTTATTTGTTTGAATTGAATAGGCTCCCAAAAGTACTGAACCGATTTGAATAATTATTTCACTATTAGAATCGTAAATTTTCCGTGATGAACTATAGATATTCAAAAAAGTTAAGGAGTTCCGCATGAAAAATTAAATTTTGTTAAATACCCGTGCGAAGCCGTGGCGGACCGCTAGGAATAAATAATAACTGAACTTTACACTATAATAAGTACCTACACGTTTATCTTTAACTTTAATCATAGAGCATTTACGTAATACGTACGTTCAACTTTTATTTTGCATTTCTAATCATCATTCATCATAATTATTATCTTCGTATCATATAAAAATTGTAGCCAGTAAATTAAGATTATTTATAAATCATGTTTTTGGTTTTTGCGTAGGAGATACCAGTTGTATATCAGATAGATAAGAAAGTTCACAAACATAGACAGCATACAAACAAACAGAAATACCTCGTGTTATATAAAGCTTTTTGTTTTATAGTCACTTCTAGTGTGTTAACCATTTCGTTATTTTTATAATGTTGATTATCTTATACTATTATTGTAAAATAAAAACAATAACAACTTGATTTAAATTGTTCAAACTTCAAATTAAAATGCCTTAAGATATTTAAAGATATTCTTTTAAAAGTTAATGTAATATTATACCTAGTAATTAATATTTATGTTTTATGTTTCAAGTTGATTACTAAATATGTTCTGATTTCATTCAAAAATATCTGCATAATATTTTAATGGGGACCAACGGGAAGTATACTTCCCGTTCGTCCCCATCGGGGCCAGCGGGAAGTTTACTTCCCGTTCGTCCCCTCAGGGGACGAAGCGAAGGGACGAGCGGGAATAACCCCAAGGTTTGACCATCAACTTATGAATGCTCCTCAATTACACTGCGGTTGTGGTCAGCGACATGGCCATTGGTCAAGCTCTGCTGCTTAGAGAATAATAGTGTGCCTGCGTTAATAGTGCGTACCAGTTAGCGAGATAATGTTACAGTAAGGCAAGCGATGCACATTGTCTTCTGCCGTATATTCATGGGCATTTGAAAATTTGCTGGCCTTCCTGAAACTACCGGGGAGTGGGAACGTGAATGGACTGGAGTTTAAAAGACCTTACCAGCAGATGAAGTGGGGTTGCGGAATGATGCCTGTTAAAAACACGAGGTATTTTAAAAGGCACGACGCCTTTTAAATAGTACCTATCATTATTTATTAATTAAACGTTATCCGAATCCGAATATAGCTCTTAAAATCATATAAATAACCGCTAAAATTGTCCCTGTCACCTTGTGGGTTTCCGGAAATTATTTAGCGCTGGCGCTTACGCCTTAATTGGGTATTGAATGACCTTCATGCTCCTCATCGAAGGATACCAAGGTGCCACATTTGTGCCTACCTATGACAACTCCATCCTTATCGTACAATATCCTTACATCATGTGAATGACGATTGTCATTCAAAACTGATAACAGGATAAGTGTAAAGTTTATTTTACTGTAGCTGGCGAGTGATTGCATTATTGATACGAGTAGAGCTAGTAGAGGCGCCTACGTGCGCGAATACGCGTTCCCAATAGTTTTAGGTACCTACCTACTACCAACCTATACTTGAAGTATCAAAAACAACGTTGGTGTATAATTCTCGTATAATTGATAATAATACAATAAGCTATTCACCAGTCTCGACAGTTTTCGCACGTAATCCAGACCCAGTATCTAGGGTTTAAAACCCTCTTTCAGGGCAGAGCAGGTAATTATTGTCCTACAATAAAATATTGATAAATAACGTACTTTTCTAAAGTTTTAAGTCGTAAAGAATCTCAAGGTCCGTTCTTGGCTGAAGACAAGGAGGAAGAGTCTGGAAAAGTCTCGGCGCTTCCTTATTTGTCAGCCCTTCATTACATACTAGAAAGTTAACTTTAATAGGGCTCTACTAGCTTTACAGTCGCTTTAGACTCCGGTCGTATGGAGGATAGTCAATAATTTAAACCGCTATTGCCCTGGAACAGCACCTACGTTGATTGCTCATGGCAACTTGATTAGCTTTGTTGTGTTTCTTATTTGGGATGTATTAAAAATTTTATATGGTCAATATATTATTATAGATACATATATTGATAAAAGAATGCAGAGAGCCCTTTTACCGACGTTTATAATTTGGATTACCTACTACACTGTTTTATTGGCAATAAGGTTCATAATCATTACATCATACCGACATAGCCTGACTACACCTACTGCTACGTATAGACCTCCAAAATCTTGTAGCACCCTCTTCCATGTTCTCTCGCTCTTATTTATTACAATCATATGTATGAGCAGCTATCAATTACGCATGGTTTCTCTCATTGATTCAATCGTATATGGATATTATGGATCGTATTATGTTTTATCGTTCTGCACAAGTTGGCACTGTGTGAAATGAGCGATGCAAACTGTTAACGTGGTGTGGCGGTGGTACACACGTCATCGACCGCTCGCACACAAGAGCACGCAAGCCTTGGCGCCGCCTGCGAATTACTAATACATTGCAACAACCGTCACAGATACATGAGCAACATAAAAGGAAGCCTTTCCATCTATAACCTGAACATAAATGGCTAGGGAATAGCTTCGATATGAGAATGTTTCAAATAATGAGCAGGTGCTTCTGAGTAGGAGTATATGGATTCGCTCATCTCACTCAATCATCATTAAGGATCCGGCATCATGGCCTCTAGCATGCAAATACATATACTGTTTTTTATTGCTTGCCAGTACCTTGAAACTTGTTTCGTATTCCATGGAAATATCATCTTCATCTAACCTGAAGATTTGAAACACTTGTCTGCAGTCATTCCTCAATCTCTGTAGGTATAGGTATAGTCAGATTCATAATATTCCATCAGTGAACACCAGTGTTGTAAAATGGCTGTTAATCATCATTGCAATTTTATCCTAAAGTACCTCTACGTACTCTGCTGTAACGATGTTATCAAAATACTCCTTTGTTTGATAAACTGAGCGGATCAAATGATAGCAATACCATATTGACACAATCTTGTGCAATCTGTATGAACGTGTGCCTGGTGGCGCCAAGCCAGCCGGTTTGCAGACCAGGGTCATCTAATGCAACATGTTATTTGTGATCCAATGTCATGCTGCTAATCAGAACAATGTCGAGTTGGTACTGGTTTTTATGTTATCAGTAGAGATCGGATATTCTAATGCATATTTACCTAAAGATGAGAGGCTGGCTATTATGGAAAGAACTTTGGCAACTTTTGTAAAAACTTGTGTGTACTTTATTTATTAAAAACGTATTGTTTTGTTTTCTTTTAAATCCAAAAACTTTAATTATAAATAGTAAATTTGCACAAAAAAAAATGTTTTTTAATGTTAGTACCTAATTTTAGCCAAATATTACCGGTTTTTTTTTTCAGTTTCGAGATTTTAAGTGCATCGCATTAATTAACGATTTTACAAAACTTATTATTCTATAACGAATATTGCAAGAGTGCGTGTTAAAGAACTAGAATAGGAAAAAACTTTTATTTTTTTCATAAAATGATATATGAGATTTTTCACAATTGACCCCCGGGGCCCAGAATCACCCTCTTTCGGCTAAGTACAAATAACGTGGCACCCTGTATATATCCGATTAAATATTTAATTATGCAATCGCGGAATCACGGGATTTTATTTATAATTAAAGTATCCTAAGAAGCCGCTTCCATACTTTGATAGCCAAATATTAACTTTAGGTAAATATGCATCAGAATATCCGATCTCTAGTTATCAGCCTATTGCACGTGTTCAAACGAACAAACACATTGGGTTTGAACATAGATAATTATAATTATTCTACCATGACTACCCATTATCGACGACAGCCTATCAGCGTCAGCAGAAAGAAACAAATTATGACACAAAAAACGATCAACAAATGCTAAAGCAGACAATATAGTGAAGCAGACACCTTGTCGCCGTGAAGCATGGAAGTGTGTCATCAATCCCGGACCACACCACACGGATTACGGATGTAGATAACATTTCGCCAAGTTGACATCATTCGATCGCTCTCAAATTCGCAATCGTTCGGAATTGAAAACGAACACTTTGCTATCGTGAGAAACGCAGTGCCCGGCCAGATGGCACATAATGCAGTAATATTCCGTTGATTAATAATGCCCCACGCTTTGTGCGGGTGAACTTTTCCTTGAACTTTTCTGACAGCTTGATTGATACTGATTAGGAGTTAGATCAAGAGTCTTCTTGTTATTGAAAAGTGATTTGATCACCAGTACCTAAGTACCTACTAAGCTACCGACTCCTTGCTAGAGTCCTTCTAGAATAAAAAGGCTCTGTTGAGATCGTTTCTGTAATCGGTCGGGATATATTTTGTTACGCCCTTTATGATTATGAAGAAAGAAAGATTCATTTATTTGGCCATTTATTCAGGTAGGTTACTTAAATCTTATAATACTGGGTTTGAACTTATAGATAAAACGTTTGTTCTATATAACCTACGCATAATATTCTGAGTTATCAAGAGCACGAGTCGGTGAACGTGGCATGGCGACTAGTGGCATGGTCGCGGTGAGAGGAAACCAGTTTCGTTGGTTTGGTCGCCGTGGGATCGTAGGCGTCTGATGCCGCTTTTAAGCCGCACCTTATGTTCCTATATCTTGCATCTAATTCTATGATGTTTAAATTTTTGGTTGTGAGGTTAGGTCCGATAGAAGGATTTCAGGATTATGGGCAATAACCTTAAATGATATCTATCTACGACTCTCATTAGGGGAGGCCTATGTCTAGCAGTGGACTTATATAGGCTAACGATGACGATGAGGTTAGGTTCTCCTGGAGCATAAGACTTAGGTTACTTGGCAAAACTACAGAGATATCATGAGAGCACCGAAGAGCAAGATAGTCTTCAGATACAATATTGCAGAATTTACAGAACTCCATTGATAGATAGCAATGGCATTAGCGGCAATATCATCCCCACCCGAAGCATTAGAACAGGTTGTATTGAATTTTATTCACAGTGTAGGTAAGTCCATTTGAAGTCTCACAAAAAATAAGGTGCCAATAAAGGGACGGAAACCCATTGTTTGAGTGTCATTCTGTATCAGGAATTTTGTAAAAAAATGCCGTAAAAGGTAAGGGTCCCTTGTATAGGGTCGGTCGAGGAATACAATGGGTCCTTTGTGAGCGCAGGCGCCGAACGGTCTGGCGGCGCAGGCGCGGTGCCGCT
>OZ007522.1:11333904-11354400 GCA_963931895.1 Eupithecia pulchellata
GTCCGTGGACAGCAGCCAGTACGGGCTGGGCGCGGTGCTGGCGCAGCGCGGCGCGGACGGCAGCGAGCGGCCCGTGGCCTGCGCCTCTCGCACGCTTAATGCGGCCGAATCTAATTACTCACAGATCGATAAGGAGGCATTAGCTATCGTGTTTGGTGTTACTAAACACCATCAATATTTGTATGGTAGAAAGTTTTTACTCAGAAGCGATCACCGGGCTCTCAGTTACATACTAGTTAAGAACAAAGGTATACCAGTGACGGCCGCGAGTAGATTGCAACGATACGCGGTGAAACTAGCCGCGTACGATTACGATATTGAATTCGTCAGGTCAGAACAAAACTCCGCGGCAGATGCATTGTCGCGGCTTCCACTCGCGACGACGACATCCGATCTTTCAAAAAGTCTCAATGAAAGTAGTTATTTGAACTTTGTGCAAGACAATTTACCGGTTAGTTTTGAACAGATAAAAACGGAAACCGCGAAAGATATTATTTTGAGTAAAATTTACGGATTCGTCATGTTCGGTTGGCCATCTTCGGACTCCGAAATAGAATCGGAGAAGCCGTTCTTTCGAAGAAAAGACGCGCTGCACGTTGACAGGGGATGTTTGGTCTGGGGTTATAGAATCGTCATACCTAAATCATTACAAAATACCGTCATGAACGAGATACACGAGGGACACCCAGGGATAGTCAGAATGAAGCAGATAGCCCGGAACTACGTGTGGTGGAGCACGCTGGACGCAGACATCGAGCGCACCAGCGCGGCGTGCGCGGCGTGCCGCTCGCAGCGCGACGCGCCGCCCGCCGCGCCGCTGCACTCGTGGCCGTGGCCGCGGGAGCCCTGGGCGAGGCTGAACATGGACTTTCTGGGACCCTTTCGAGGAAAGTATTATCTGGTAATTGTGGATGCGCATTCGAAATGGATCGAGGTTGAAAAGTTAAGTAGCACGTCGGCGACCATTGTCATAGGAGCTCTGAGACGTCTGTTCGCGCGTTTCGGCTTGCCGAAGAGAATAGTGTCCGACAATGGACCCCCATTTTCATCAGCAGAGTTCGCTAAATACTTAAGCTTGAATGGCATTAAGCACTCAGCCGTCGCACCGTACCACCCGTCCAGCAACGGCGCCGCGGAGAACGCCGTGAAGACGGTAAAAAAAGTTCTCAAAAAGGCTGATCTCGAAGGCGTCGATGACGATACCGCGCTGTGTAAATTTTTATTCATGTACCGCAATAGCGAACAGAGTACGACGGGACGTGAGCCCGCCGTGGCTATGTTCGGGCGGCGGCTGCGCGGGCGGCTCGACCTGCTGCGCGGCGACGCCGGCGAGGCGGTGCGCGACAAGCAGCTGCGGCAGGAGGAGCGCGGCGCGCGCGCCACGCGGCTCCTCGCGCCCGGCGACCGCGTCCTGTCCCGGGACTATTCCGCACGAGCCGACAAATGGTCGGACGGGTTAGTAGTCGAGCGCACGGGACCTGTCTCATATAAAGTAAAGATGGCCGACGGTAGGGTGCATAAACGTCACGTAGACCAATTAATCGCAGACAAAAATCCCGTAATGTATGCGATGATGACCGTGAGCTCGGTGATGCGGGTACAAATTTAGGCGGGGAAGATCATGAGGATGTTAGGGAGCGGTCTTATTCAGACAGTCCAAAAGAGTTGGAGTCAGCGGCGACGCCACCGGGCAGTCCAGATAGTGAGGCCATGAGGACGCCGCTGACGTCACCGCGGGGACCGTCCCCCGCGCCGTCCCCCGCGCCGCCGCCAGCTAGCGTTAAAAGGGAGCGCCGGAGGGCTGCTCTCAAGTGTGCCGAGAAACTTAGAAAATTATAATATTTTGTTACTACATTAGTTTTAAGTTAGGAATGCTGTACTATTAAGTTACATATTCATTACTTCACATTGATTTGGTACATAGGTACATATATGTACAAATTAACAATAACCTAATTTCCTGGTAGGCATCAACCTTGTATCAAGCAGGTATTGTATTCACAAACTTGTTATTTCCTACATTATCCCTAAGCGTATAACTAAGATGTAACATGTCAATTAAGGGAGGACAGTGTTATGTATTAGAATAGCATCTACCTACACTGGAGGGTAGATTTACGTATGTCGTTCGTTTCAATAAAATGCCTACCGGCAGTTGGCTCTGTACCTCCTGTTTTATTACTACACCTCACATGCCTTCATGCATTCATGATTTTCGAAGCAATTTAAATGTGGGTACTTTAAAAAAAATAGAAGAGAACTCATTGTTGTCGATTTGAGATGGTTTCTTTAGTCATCACTAACACTGGAAAATCTTGGAGTCAAGATAAGGTCGATTGCAAAATGTTCCTAAAAAAAAAAAAAGATTAGGCGTAAATTAACACAATAGTTTGAGGAACCGTATCAGTCAGTTATTATGAAGTATTCATTTGACTATCGGGTTTTTATTCTAAAAAAAAAAACTGTTGATTTTGGCGTAGGTAAATGGACGCAATTTTTTGAGGAACTGTACTTGTACTTGGTCATAAATATGAAATAATAATTTATTGATTAGCGGGCTTTTATTCTGAAAAACACGTGGTATTTTAAATATGGAATCATAAATGGACGCAATTGTTTGAGGAACTGTACTTGTACTTGGTCATAAATATGAAATAATAATTTATTGATTAGCTGGCTTTTATTCTGAAAAACACGTGGTATTTTAAATATGGAATCATAAATGGACGCAATTGTTTGAGGAACTGTACTTGTACTTGGTCATAAATATGAAATAATAATTTATTGATTACCGGGCTTTTATTCTGAAAAACACGTGGTATTTTAAATATGGAATCATAAATTGTAACATTTAAAAAAAAAAGCAGCGAATGCGCGCAAGATTATGTCAGAAACCAAGAGTAACAAATTATGTGCCAATGCTGGAACGTTCAAACGTCGAACATGCGTCGAACTATGTGTCTAATGTCAAAGTCGTAGTTGTTATTGTTATTCATTATTATCATACCTCTATAAAAAGTAGGTAGCTACCTGGTCAAAACATGGTCGAAATATACATTGAATTACTATTAATACCGTAGAAATATAGTGCTTTTGAAGAGCACAATTGATTTCGTTATTTGACATTAATGTGAGGTCATGCTTTATTGAAAAAGTCTTGGTATTTAAGATTTGGCCACAAAATTGTTTTTTGTTGTTTATATAGGTATATGAAATAACCACTTTTATGTAACTTAGCCTCGTTAATTGTTCATAGACCTTTGGAAGGTAAATTCGAGTGTCATTTTGGTCTAGTTTATCACGTGTCTGGCTAATTTGTACGAATGTTAGTAGATTTTATCCATGAACGGGCATAAAACAGTTAAACAGTTGGGGCAGAGATTCAAACAACGTCACCAGTCTTCTTTAGTTTTCGGTTTGGATTTTTTTGACGAATTGTAACATATGTACATACCTACTCATGGCCTCGTAACTCGATCATCATAATACTAATCAGAGGTTTGACAATGCCGATTTATGTTATATTATTAGGATATTGGTGGGACATAACATAAAATAAGTGGTTTGTTGGAATCAGTGAAAAGAAAAACTGGAAATAGGTACGGTACCTACTATTTATAACAGAAACAACAAAAAAAAAATAAAGAAGAGAAAATCAATTCAAAGAAAGTCTGAAATGCTATTCCTGTTATGAAATAGCTCATTGCTTCCAGGATGTGAAACGGAATATTAGTGTCATTATGTACTCTAATCGCTTTGAAAGTTTGGACAATGATAATCTTGTCTGTATAGAAAGGCTTGGATTCATTAGGTGCAGCTAAGTTCTCGAAGACTTTCGAACCCTATCGTGTTTCACAAAAGATAGAAGTCACCTGAAAAAAAAAAAATCATCTCTCAACTTATGATTTAGGATTTTTTGGAGTTGTTCTTGTTACCAACGTAGGTACAGATAGTAAATTGAATTATCACAAAATAGGTAATTTAAATTTTTAATTTTAAAATACATGATTAATTTTTGATTTGAATTCATCATGAATTTGAATGGTATTTCGTCGTTATAACAATTTATCAAAAGAGGAAGTATGAATTAGTATAAAGTATTAACAAATTAGGTAGTTCATCTTGCTTGAATAAAACAAAACTAATAAATTTTATAGATCACTATAAAAAAAAATGAATATAACAAATGTGTTCAGTCGAAAAGTAATTGATTTTATAGTTGTGACGACCTCTGTTGGGCGGTGGTCGAATGTCCACCTGCGACGCAGGAGGTTGTGGGTTCGATTCCCGCCTCGGGACAATTGTTTGTACGATCTGCAGATATTATTTCTTCAGCGTGTTCTGGTCTATTTAATTAATATATTGTATTATGCATATCAGTCATCAAGTACCAATAAAACAGGCTCTGCTTAGCTTGGGGTGCATCACCTAGATGCAGTGAGTGCAACATTATTATGTTTTATAAACTACTCTGTAATCTGTATAAGGTTTTGGACACAGTGCAGAAAATGCTATCAACTTCTAAAGAGAGGTTAAGGAATTTTTATTTGTATAATAGACCAGTGGCCGGCTGGTGTTTATTGCACAAAGTGTGAGATTTCAATAACTTTCTTTTGTTTTTTTTTGAAGGCTTACAATTCACTTGGACAAGTCTAATGTTGTTAGTGTTGAGTTTAAGGTCTTTTAATAATTTTTTGAGTAACATGTTTTTGTGTTCCAAAATGTTCTGGTATTAAAAGATGGAGGTACGTTGTAAAGTGACAACACATAGATACAGCTAGAAGAAGAAATTTTATGTTGCCATTATCACAAACTATGAATACAAATATCGTTGAGACTCGGTAACTTTTGCAATTTAAAAATGATTTACCTACTTATTTATTTATTCATCTACAAATAATAATATAAGGAAAGATTATTGTTTGTTTGTTTATTTGGATTGAACTACTGGACCGATTAAACTGATTTTAAAAAAAATATATATTTCCCGATTAGGTATACCTAATCCTAAATTACCACCTTTATGAACATAAGCTATAGGTACCTACCTAGAATCTTTTCAATAAAGTTCCGTTTGAAAACTTCAATAATGTTAATCAACGTGTATTAGTGTGTGTAAAAATTCATAATCTTAGAGACAAAAGTAATTAAAGTAATTAAAGTAAGTGTATTACTTTTGTGAAGATTTTCATAAATGAAAATCTTTGCGCAAAGGACGATGAATCATCCGTTAGCAAACAAAATGTGATGTGATAACTGATGTTATAATAAATCCTAGATAGGGTAAACATTAAAAACTACCTACTTGATTGTTATTGTATTTACTAGAAATGATAAATGTACCTGAGTGATCAATTTCGTACTTGTAATTTGTTTGTAGGTCACGGCGGCGTGACCTGATGAATGAGATTATTGAGTTTGAATTCTATATCACTATTTGGAAACATAAGTACATCCTTGCAATTAAATATAATAAAATTGAAGTGATATTAATCTCGGGCGTTTTTATTTCCCTGGAAAGTTGGAGTCTAACACTTCTAAAGCCAACATGCTCACGATACGTGTCTTCTTGCATGTTTTATAATTTTCTTGTTTGGACCCAGTACGTTCGCAGGGAAATATTGCAACTTACATAGAAGCTTTCAATAATTGACCGTCCATGGTCAACCACGCCAACTATACATTTTCCGTAAAAAGTTTGGACCCGGCCTCGATATGAAAGATAACACAGGTTCAATATGAGGCTATTTATTACCAGATATTCATGTCATTTCCTTTAGATCTAGATGAAATGAATTGTAGAAAAAACCTTTTTCTTCTGTTCATAAATATGCCAATTTCTGCGAAAACCATCGTTCTAAAGAGTTGACGAATGTAATTGAATATGGTTGAAGCTTTCAGAAAAAATTTAAAGCAGAACAATATCCATTAGAATCCGTAAGACCGAAGTAAATCTGCCTCTTGCGAAGGGATAATCTTGTTTGTCAAGTCGCTCAAATAAGCGTAAACAAAACTATTTTTCAGAAAAACAAATACTGTAACCTCTTATTTCCCCCGTAGTAAAATTTGAATACGCGGGTGTGTTAACGAAACGAATTAAATCATACTTAACTTATAAATAATACTTTGTTAATTTCACGCCATTAAACGCCGAACACTACCTATTTAACAAAGTAGGTAATAAGAGTTAATCACTGGCCTATAAGTTACCAAGAAACTTATCAAGGGACCCAAATCCTTAATGGCGCATACAACCTCAACTCTGTGCGAAAAGGCTAGACATATGATTTTGCGTTCATAAGAGCGGGACAGGGCATTGTAACGCAAGTCCAAAAATCACCAAAAATCAAGTTTTAGCTTATTATCTATTAATTAGGACATTATTTGAAAAAACCGAAACATATAACATTTTTATTATACTTAATTCTATTACCACGCTTATTGTCAAGATCTGAACTTCCGTATTTATTGAGAAATTTAGGTTTTAGTAAAAATTTAGAGGTAACTTTGCGATTTTTTTCTATCGAGAAAATTTTATGGAAAATTTAATGGTGTTTTCGAAACATATGATCGATAGATAAAGTCCTGAACTTTACCATATATCAATTTCAAAGTTAAATATTCAGTAGTTTAGACGATATGGACATCCGGCGGAGTTGAAAATTAGCAGTTTGAGGTAGTATACACCCTTAAACGCAAAAGCCTATTTCAGCGTTTAAAACTTGACAGTAGCGGTCTATTCAATATAGATGATTTATCTTTGACTCTACCCTGAGCAAGCGCTTTTCATTAGCTTTTTCGTGGCCATGTAGTAAGGGTCGTATGATAACATGCAAACGGTTATAACTCTCGTAAATTGTTTGCTCTGTCCTTAGTTTGTTTTTTTGATAGAATCCGCCAAAAGTATCAAGATTTTGTTTGCTTTGCGGGGTAGCATCACTTTATTCGTGATAATAACTTGAACCAACATTGAAATTCACTTTCAAGCTCTGAGTAAGAGGTGCTCGGCGTTGAATATTTACATTAAGGGTTTCGCGGTTTTCTCTCATGAAAGAAAATGCTCTGAATAATATTATACCTCTATTTGAGCAAGTAATATTTTTTTCAGTGCACCAGAATTACATAGGACTAGATGGCTCCAGAGAACCCTATCTACTGAGCGTGGTCCAAGAGGGGGGAGCCGGGCTTTTACGAGCTATACTTTTCAATAAAATGGTAAGAAATATACATATGTACCTATACGCGAAACTGATAAATGATATTCACCAGCACACCATACCATGTCATGTTCAATATTCTCTTTTACCGATAATATTTGCAAGAATATACTACCTAGTGAATTTAAAAGCTTATAAAGTTCGAGACTCTCCAGACTTCATAACATATTTAAAAATAAAACAGATTTTCCTTTGTCAGCGAGAGTTTCTCCACAAATTAGTTCCACTCAACCTGGATGATACTTTTTCTTTGTTATTCGTTACTACGAAAGTACTTGACGATTGAAAATGTATATTCAACCAAAATTATTGGAGTTTCCATATTTCGGTTGGAGAGCTTCATGAAATACTAAAGCCTCTTGTGAAGGTACTGTAGCGTGCATAAGCTCTTTGCGGATATTACTGCAACCAAAGTTCAAATACAATGTTCTGTAGCGACGTTAAATTCTGCAGTTTTGGAATATTTCAGGGCGCGCACAAAATATATTTGCCACCCAGCGCATGGGCAGGCGGTGGCGGCCAAACACCTACGAGGCCAACGGTCAAACAAATTTTAGCACAGTTTTCGGCTATGGAACGTGTGGATAAAATGCCCAGAGAGGTAAGATAATATCTTTTCGGTACTTGCTAACGTTTATACCACGTGAAGATAAATTAATTAATGTTTTTATTTGACAAACCTTCTTGCAAACAATAGTCATAATTTCTATGCACCATAAAACAACAAAGCACGTAAAATGTCTGCCCATAAAGGGTTCGTTGAATAGGTAATAGTCACTAAACATTAGAGTGAAGACAAAAGCTAATGTAATATCCATTCCATATCCACTCACCGATAATTCCGTCGTTTAGATCACGTGCGCTGAATTACAAAAGGACGTCCTTCTATTGGAGGAGCAGGAGGGCTCGGTGAACTTCAAGATTGGAGTTATGCTAATGAAACCCTGCCAGAAGACTGACGACGAAATGCTTTCGAACGGTAAAAACTTTATCTATAAAAATAGATTAATACTTTTTGTATTAGCTTTTAAATGCCTCAAAATCTTCCAGAAAAGGGCGACGAGAAATGGGACCGATTTATTTCACTTCTGGGAGACAAAATTCGATTACGAGGGTGGAACCGCTTCAGAGGCGGACTTGACGTCAAAGGTGAGTAGCTGGGTAACAATAAAATTGCCAAGTGCCATATTTTGCTCCACTGACTGCAACGTAAAATCGTATACGTTTCAAATTTCATCTAAATTGCCTTTGTTCTAGGTGATATGACAGGCAGCCATTCCATTTACACGATGCATCAAGGACACGAAATAATGTTTCACGTCTCGACAATGTTACCGTTTTCAAAAGATAATAAGCAACAGGTGAGATTTATAGCACTTTGCAAAGCTACCCTCTTCTGTAAATGTTTGTAAACTACTAAAATTAATGTTAACCTAGTGAAGCTTTTATAGGCAACGGAAAACGACGAATTCGCTATAAACAACTCCTTATTTTTTATCGGCGGTCGTTCGTCATTATAGAGCTCTAAAAGACGCAATTTTTTACAGCGGTCTACAAATAAATTGTTGATGAAACACTTCCAGAAAATACTACATTTACAGCTAGGTATATTGATTCTCTTGACCCCGTCCTTGTAGAGCTTGTATTGTAATTGTAATCATACTTTTGTCCAACAGTTGGAGAGAAAACGGCATATCGGTAATGACATCGTTAACATTGTGTTCACCGACGACTCTGTCCACAATACATTCAATCCGCAATGTGTCAAGAGTCACTTCACGCGTATCCTTTTATTTGTACGTTTTTGGATACAATATCTGTGGTTTGCCCGTTATATTTTCCTACATTTCCATTTTAAAACCAGGTCGAATGTTAGTTCCAGATTCTCGGTTATATGGTGTGTCGTCAAAGGAAATCAAATTTTCATTTCTGGGATAGCAAATATTTCCGAAACGGACATCTGCACTCAATGAGATATCTTCATAACAGTGTCATGAAAGAGTACAATTTACGAATCCTATTCCACGCCACTTGTGATAAACTGAATGAACTTATTTAGATTAGAAGATTTCCTTAGCGTAATCCAACAGACATTTTCGCAGTAGTTTCTGAAGTAGAAGGCGAAGGGTATCGACTGAGCGTGTACAGTGATGACACCGTGCCTCCCTTCGGGCCCTCGCTTCCTTGCCCGCCTGTATTCAACGATCCACAGCTCTTCAGGGAATTCCTACTGGTAATATATTTTACCAATTTAATGTTGCTAGTTCATTTTCCTGTTTTATTTTTCATTTACAACCAAGAAGTTTAGCTTCTCTTTTCTCCCAGAGCAAGACTACTTTGTAGGAGTGAAATATTCAGAAGAGTATTTTATGATGACGCAAATTTAATCTTTTAACTTTATTTCCTTGGAAAATTTATGTTTTATGAGCTATCCAGTTAGGCTGTTACTAAAAGTATTTTAATCAAGCCAACAAAAGCTTCCCCAAATTGTTTCTGTCAGAGGAAATTCAATTTGAAGCGGAAGTGAACTCGCCAAATATGCTTTATTCAGGTAAAGCTGATGAACGGAGAGAAAGCAGCCTTTCAAACGCCTACATTCGCACTCAAGCGACAGAGGACTCTAGACACCTTAATAAGAGACATATATGCTGAACACTGCTCAGACCATAAGGTGGTAAGTTCATTCAAATAATTGACATTTCGAATTCCACTTCAAATAGGACTCCGGTACTGTCATTAATTAGTTCTGCAACAAAGCCGTCTGTGATATTGCAGCACAGGAATGAAGGCCGCGTAAAGTTTGAAGGCTTATGAACACTGACTATACTATATGTTAGTAGGTTACTGTAGTTATCTTCTAAGCGGCATCGCTTAGCTACGAACACACTTTGAAACTTGCTTCATATTGAATTCGCTACCTCATGGACGATATAGGACTTCGCAATGTTGGCTATTAACTTTAGAACTGTGACGTAATGCGAACATCGAAGCTGCTATCTTCGTTGAAAATAAAACGCTTATCTTTATCTAAATGCGCATGTATGAGATCGCGACTTCAATAGACCGTAAAATTTTACAGCTATGGATTTCTTTGTTTTAAGGGTATGTCAGATTTTTTAACGAAAGGAACTCTTCAATGAAAGCTACACGGGAAGCTGATTTAATTTGAGCTTGTGTAGACATTAATCCAATTTAGATAATTGTGTTGAAAAGCCCGTTTCAATACAATCAACCAAATTGGATAAACCAGGAATGCGTGTTTGCACTGGCTTTGTACTAGGAAATGCAACCACAAATTTTGAGTTCCAATAATGACATTGTGCTAGGCCTCTACCTAGTAAAGTAAAGGTGTAGTAATAGTGGAACGAAACCAAAAGTGTAAAAAAAGGTTTTGTGATTGCTACTTTCTTCTAGTTATTTAGGTATAAGATAAGACGACATTACTTTGAAGGTGATAGCTTAAAATCAGTGTTTGCTCATAGAGCTCAATATTATCACTGAGCTATCACCTTTTTGGCACTGCTACACACACGCATTTATTAGTGATTCTGATTACTTTTGTTAATTATGTTTTGTTGTAATTTTGTACTTTTATGATTAAGCTGATAAATTGTGTGTGTTTTATGTGCTAAATGCTTACATTAAAATCCAAACCAATGCTAAAACAAATATGAAATCAATTATGGTTTTGGAATTTTGGACATGTAAGACTATTTCTATATCAATATAATATTGATAGTCCAAATCCACAACTGATTCACAGTTTTTTATAGCATGGGTTCATATCAGATGGCTTCTAATGCGAGTAAAATATCGTATCTGCTATAATTTTAACTACCTACTCTTATGGAAAAATGACATGTAAATTAATTTTACCAATAAATTGTATTTCTGAATTACTTGTAGAACCTAGAAGATCGTAAGTGTTTTGTGTGTGTTTTTCTGTGTGTTCTGGTCGTTAGTAAAAAAAATATCTATCTAATATATTATAATATACTGTAATATATTGTATTATATATATAGGCCATCTAGTACCCATAACACAAGCTCTGCTTGGGATTACATGCGGCTGTGTGTATTGTCCAGCGTATTTATTATTTATTTATTTATTGTTTTACCTGCGTAGCCGATGCTGTCCCGACGAGCGCTGTCCGACGTGTGGTCGGGCGGCGCGGGAGCCGCCGGCGCAGGCGCCGCTCGCACTGAGAGGTTCCTTCACATGGGACAGGCATTGAAGCTAGATGCCGTTTTGCGAGGGGATGCACCTACCAGCTTGGTTTCTATGGGTATAGAATATAATTAATTATTCAGATAGAAAAGTTTACATAACGTTTCGGTTAAATGCCCTAAAGCTTATGTTAGGTTTTACTAGACACAGAGTTCTCACAGTTCAATAAAAGGTATCTAAGGTAGGTGAGGTCATTAAATAAAACATATGTATATTTTATTCATATATTTCAAATCAGTTTTTTGTTGCTTGCTGGTAGATTGAAATGAGCAACAAAAATCTGATTTGAAATTCCAAATGACAAGAAGTTTTGATCTGTCCTAAGGAGTTCTCGCAGTTCCTGAAGTGGGTTTTGCTTGACCTCTTATTTGAAACGCATTTTATTATAACCTTTAAAGCACTCCTGTGACAAAGCTTAGCTAACTCTTACTTGTTGTAAGGTTGTGGTGGATCTCGGCGGGCGCCGTGGGAAGGCCGCGTGTGGCGCTCCGCCCCGCTGCCTGCCACGCCGGTCTGCGCTGAACAAATGACTGAAGGGAGGCTGCTTCTCTCCACCACATCCAACACGTATATTTTAGAAGGTAACATTTGTCCTGTCTTGATGATGAGATTTTTTGCGGGTTTAATGGAATAACCCTATTTTCTTCATTGATGAAATTGTTTTTCCAAAGCTGAAAGACCGATAGATTACAATCAAAGTTTGGCAAACTTTGATTGTCTTTGAACTTCGAACTTTGTCGAGTTTCGGTATATGTAAGTAGAATAACAAGGCATTTGACAAAACAAGTACCTAACCATCAATTTTGTGACGAATTTCCTTCTTCTAGAAAGCGGTACAACTCGAGTAGTCCTCCGATGGGAAGGCTGCGTGCGAGCGGCCAGGGTGGGGGAACGAGCTGGTCTGTTCAGGGTCGGGCCTAGGGTCAGCATCGGAGGGGGGTCGACGACCGGCGGCGCGGGCGGCGCTGGCCTGTATGCCCTGCCGATAGCGGAGCTCTGCGCCGGCGCGTGGGCCATGAGGCCGCTACAAGACTGCAAGCACGCGAGGCTGCCAAGAACTAAGACTGCGCATTACTTTGACTTGTTGGAAAATGGTGGGTTTCTTTTTGCAGATAGAATAAAACAACACGCTGGAAAATTCACGCAGGATGATTTCAGCTAATGTTATTGGTACTAGATAACTGCCTCGCTGATCTAGCAGCTGCGAGTTCAACTGCTAATTATGAGGTCCCGGGTTCAAAACCCGGGTCGGATTTGTGTTTTTGATATATTCCCATCCGCCCCATTATCCTCCCCATCAATGGGGCAGTTGTTACTATTTTCAAAGATTGAAAGAGAGTGTGAAGAAAGAGATGTAAAACAAGTGATAAAACAAAGATTTTAAATATAAGCAAATTATTGTTAATTTAGTTGATGTTTTTAGTTTTTTTTTATGTGGCACTTGTACCTTTAAGTCCTTAGTTTTTATAAAAATAATTATTGTAAAAATGTGATTATCTCACTGTGATATAAAGTATTTAAAAACAACTGTATTTAAGATTAGAAAACTAATTTCGTATGATTTTTTGATTTCTCACTGCTTTTTCTAAGATTATTATTTGATTTTAAAATTAGCGTAGTTTACGAAAAGAAATATTTACAATAAACCAGAACTTGATTAGCTCAAATAAGTTGGCCTTTTTATTTCCTATTGTTCCTACTAACAGTTAATTATGTAAATAGGAACAAGAGTATCTGAATATGAATAGTGAGATTTATTCTTTATATTATTAAAAAGTCAATGGGGCAAAAAATCCCATCCACCCCATTGACTTAAATGATGGGGCAGACGGGAATTTTTTCTCCCAACTGCCCCATTGATGGGGAGGATAATGGGGCGGATGGGAATATATCGTGTTTTTTGTACCAGCCCGGAATCAGAAAGTTAGCGGTGTTATACCCTCGTGCCTCGGAAAGCACGTTAGGCTGTTGGTCCTGGGGCATGATTCTGTATGAGTTTTGTGATCCCTTGCCCAAACCGTGTGACGTCACAACGTGTTTTAAACGTAGCCGATTCCTCAACGTGCCTTCACGTGGAATCGAAAAATTGAATTCTTTAAGCCACAAGACTTGTTGTCTATGCCCAGTGATTTGGGTTTTGATTATTTCACATGATGCGTTCAAAATCTAGTATCATAAAAACACGGAAAATTTTCGGTTTTTATAAAACTTGTTTTTCGGTTCCCATTTTGTAGTAAAAATCCCATCTTCAAAGGAATAAGTATCTCAAATTATATTAAATATATAATAGCAACTCTTGCTCAACCATAACATAATATTTTAGTATGTTTAGAAATTTTGGTGACCCTAAATTGATGATTTGTACTTGTACACAAATAGTTTCGGAACGCACTTTGTTTTGATTTACATAACCTCTAAAAATCTTCAATAACAATCTCCGAGTATTTCCAGGTCCCAAATTATCTAAACATTATCCATTTAATTGAACCGTCAGGGAAGCGTAAATACAATGGATACTATGCTGCCAAGATGTGTGAGCTGTTGGCGCCAACATAGCACAAGCATCAAGATAACTCAGGGATTCTGCAGACCTTAGATTAGATCAATGGATCATTTTTAGATACATTCCGAGTACCCAAAACACAACACTAAATTTCCTGGCCACTGACTGGTGGCTATCAAAAGCCTGTGGTACCAGGATTGGTTAGCACCCCTCCGAAAGCCGCCTGTAAGTCGCTGTGTCGAGGAGTTTGTAAATGCCCTCGAGCTTCCAACCTAATATGGTCAAAATGCCTACTATGGAACAAGAGAGGAATGTAATAAAACAAGAGTAGGCATAAATTAGTTTTACTATAAAATTTTGCATGAAACTCCACAAATACAAACATCAACAATCCACAAAAAAAAAGATTTCTTCCAACTGTGTAGGTATGTCTTTATTATTGATTCTATGATAAACTAAGCATGCAAGGTTGCTTTGATGAACCTTCATAGCCATAGGCATAGCATAACCCTTAAATCACCTAAGTGAAGCTACATTTTGTATGTCCCTATTTCTTAAGTTGCTTTTCCTTGATGAACACTACAACATTGGGCAAAGGAGGGGCATACTACCAATTTATTAATATTTTAAGCTTTAATAGATATTTCTGGTCTGTTTCAGATATGTAAAAGCAATTTAAAAACAATTATGGCATATGTGCAATATTAGCAGGGGCCGCTCATGATAGTTGTTTGGAGATTATTGCCCTTGCGGGTGAACATGCACAACAGCAATATATCAAGATGTGAGACAACAGAAATTAATGTGATGCTGATGACTGTGTTTAATGATACCTCATTTGTAAAAACTCTGTCTAAACGTAATGTGTTGGTGAAAAAATAAATAAAACTAAGTTATTTTGCAAATTTATTTTATTTATCAAGCTTTTCCTAAATTAGGTGAAGTGCTCCCAAAAACCTGAAAAAAAAAATATCTTGCTTATTAATTTATCAATAAAAGTTCCTAAATGTTACATTCTGTTATTCGCTTATTATACCTATGGCAACAAAGTTTCGCGTTAGACTATAATTGCCTCTAAGTAAACAGTTATTTTGACGACCTCTGTGGTGCGGTGGGCGAATGTCCACCTGCAATGCAGAAGGTTGTGGGTTCGATTCCCTTCTCCTTAGTCATTACACTCTTGGCAGAGTGGTTGTGGTCCTCATATTAGGTGGCATGCCTCACAATCCGGTTGCCTTCCTGGTACACCCATGTAGCGGACCATTTAGTGCAGCTTTAATTTGGTCCGTCCAGCGCATGGGTGATCTTCTGAGTGCTCTTGTGCCGTCAACTTTTCCTTGAACCACAAAGCGGTCCACAAATGCGTCCTTACGGCGCGAAACATTGTTTTCTATGTTTATTCAAAAATATCTATCTTACTAGGTACTTACGCTTAAAATTTACTGTACCATGTATAGGTATCAGTCCTAGTTAGTACTCACAACATATAAGCTTTGCTTAGCTTAGGGCTAGATGATGCTTGTGGATTGTCCAGAATTATTATATACTTACAGTACTAAACAGAAGTGATTCATAATGTTGCAAACTAATCTATTACTACTCTTCCTCTCCCGGAGAATGGAGTTCCTCTCTTTTTCATTCTGTAGCTTCTGCTCATCTAGAAGCAGAAGTCCCTCATCACACCTTTCTGAAAGTAGACAAAGCTAGTTCAAAAACATTGGCAAGTAAATTTTTATGACGCTAATTAGAAGCATCAATATATCTTAGGCATTGAATAAACGATTCCGAGTTATGCGAATTTATTGTCCTAATTAATTAGGTATTGAATTACTTACCTTTCGTGGCTTGAATTTATAGCATTTTCTGTAAAAGCTTGTAGAAAGCAACCACAACAACACAACATAAACATAACCTCAAAAGATGCTCCGAAGTAACTGTGGTAGTAACTATTGCAGTGTCACACTAATCTGTGCCATTTCACGCTTTTCGCGAGCGCGTTTGTTTGACAGATAAAATCGTGCCCGAATCGCACCTGTGACACGGTTTGGAATGTCAGTGTGGCATAGGGAATACGGTTTAGTCCGATTCCACGCCGGTGTCTTGTCGTAGATACGAAACGTGTTGGATTGGCAATAGAGCATAACCCCCCTGATAGCATGAGACACGCGGGATGTAACCTGCGGTACTCGTGCACAGGTGTGGGACATGCGGGTCGGTGAGGCGCGTGCTCGCTATAGCTGAGTAGGCGCGGCACTGTGCCCGTGTGACTAGAATGAATGAGAATTGTATGTTATGTATGTATGTGAGCGAGAGTAGTGTGTAAATGTGAGACCCACGCCTGGAAGAAGTATGGGGCGACGGATTTCTGTCGCCCATCTGGATACAGTGGTGGACAGACACGGTTTCAACTGTGCCTGTCCTGTCTGTGTCCTAATCGGGGGGAGGAAAGGTGATGAATAGATGGGGTCGGCCAGCGTGTGGAACGGTGGGCTTGCCGGCCATGAATATGTGAGGAAGAGGGGACGCCAGTCGGGCCGCGGAAGGTTTATTATGTTCCCGTGGTTCGGCCAAAAATGGCGAGAGAGGGTCACCGGAGAGGTTTTAGTGGGTATTACGTCCTTCTTAGGACGTCGAGTCCCACATAATTCTGGTCCCCCCCAGACCAGTTTATTCGTAAAGGAATTTCCTCGCCGTAAAAGAAAAAAAAAAAAAAAAAAAAAAGGCTGTTGGTCCTGTGCCTAATGACACCCTTGTCTACCCATCCGATTATGAGAGTGCACCTGTGTTTGCGAGCACACTTGTGCACTATTATATGTCCTACGTACCTGGTTAGTCTTCTTTGAGAGTGGCCGGCGTGGCCGAATATCGGCTAGGAGGGCATCATAATCATCGTTACTCTATGCTTATTTATTTACTTAATACTTTTATTACAAAAGATATTTTTAGGATTTACTGTACTCAGCATTACTTTACGACGTGACAAATACACAACGTGCTTATAACAGCATATTGATGGACGTAAAAATTGTGTTAAAAACTCAAAACAGCTGTTTTGCAGGGGCTGCATTCATTGGCTTAAAGCTGGCTGGTTCAAAAGCGGAACTTAAGTTGTACATTTGTTTCTCTCCCGCGAATTCTTGCATAACAGTTCGCAAAAGTTGGAAACTAATAAGACCGACTTCTTCTAAGATCGACTTTATAGTAGGCGACATAATGCGATCTTATGAGCTCATAACTTCTCGAGATGAAATCACGTGAACAAAGTCACGTGCAGGATGCTATTCTCACAACGCCTTATTTTCTGCACGATAAAAGCAAAAGGTCACAAAAATCGTGACAAGTCGGATTCAGACATCTTTTGTCTAGCTGACCTTGCCCCTAAACTTTTGCCCTATAAACTTTTACCGGTGTTGCGTGGAATAAAAAGCTGCTAATTATTTTTATAGTTTATATGTATCAAGATGAAGAAAAGATAAGATTGAAAATATGATATTTTGTTATAGGGGAAGGAGGAAAGACGCTTTTAGCGGTAGCAATCGGTAGACGAGTTATGCTGATGCTTGAAGAATCAAAGACTGATAATGAAATGGGATTCGAGTACACACATATCAAGGTTTGTAAATCAAATAAAACATGCTGTGTTTCTTCGAAGAGATTTCATTACGGCCCGTTCACAATGTCTCCGTTTTACTGTTCCGTTTTATCGTGTACGTATTTTGTTCGTTGATCTGTATACAGAATACTGTGCCATGTGTGAAGTCACTCATACAACCACATACACCATCGACGAAAAAAATACGTACACGATAAAACGGAACAGTAAAACGGAGACATGTGTGAACGGGCCGTTAGCTATATGATGCGATTGTATTTTGTTTTTGATTTTGAATGTTTCTTTACTCTCGTGTGGAATTTTAGTGAGCGTGTTTTGTTTTAGGATATTCAGCTCAGCGAAACGCCAGTCCTCATAAAGTTGATGGACGGAGAGGTTGGCATCATGGTAGTTGGGTACAAGCATCACTGGGAGGTTTTAGAATCTAGTAACGGACAGGTAATTATCGCCATGCAACGTAGGTAACTAATATTTTTAGACCCATTGACTTTAAAATTCTATTTTCGTAATATACCCGACGATAATAACATTGCTAATTTTATGGTGTCCGAGTAGTATATTACGCCGTTTATTTTTATCAACAAAAAAATTATATAGAAATAAGGATGTAAGGATGTTTAAAGCTTATTTTCCTGTGTAGGTGGTGAAAAGAGCTGAAAATTCTGAAGATAGCGGAGTACGTCGAGGAACACTAGTGAACGCACTACGCATTGGTGACGAAAGAGACGGCCAAATAGTTTTATGTTATAATCGTAAGAATGAACCTATTATCCCTTCTTATAATTTTATTTCATTTTATAATTTTTTCTTCAGATAAGAGTACCTACTTAGTCCATACATTAATAAAAGGACTAGCATCCAATGAAATGGTTTAGTTTCTGCCAGATTCCATGATAGAGTACAAACTCTACAAAAACATTTTGTTAGCTTTGTAATATTATTCCAGTTCAATTCTAAAACATAGGTTTGGTCTTTGGCCAAAAACAATACCTAAAGTTTTACTACTAAAGTTTTAGCGTCAACGCGCATCCCGAGTACAATCAGAGGATTGGTAGTGGGTACTTCCCGTTAATGGGCTTGGGTTTTATTGACTCACCTGAGCTCAACGTCGGTTTGAACTTTATTAAGTATTCCAGTTCTATTCACCGAATTCTGCTATTCCGCAACTCGGTTAATTACCCTTCACTCGAAGGGTCATGTCTCTTCCACTCTAGTTGACGACAACGTTTCATGCTTTTATACTTCAAATGTGAGATGTATCGGAAATTAGAACATACCATTAACAATAAAATATACTGGCAAATATAAAGAAATAAAAAAGCATTTAAAAAGATTTTGAATGTCTGCAAATAAAGCTTTTCAGAAAAAAAATTCTTTTCATTTCTGAGTAATTTCTATTGAAGTTTTCAAGTCGATGCTAGTTGAAATGAGTCGAGCTATTATCTGCCAGTAAACGCATGATACGAGTGCAGCATAACGGCCATTAGTGTTCAAACAACCGACAAACACATTTATTGTTTGTTTTTATTCAGTGTTTATTCAGTTTTGTTTTTCCCCAGACACATGCCACTTTGAAAGACTAACGAGCAAAGGATTGGAAAGCGATGGGGAATATGATTTCCATTGGACAACGGTGCCAGCTGCTGTTGGTTAGTATTCTACTCTCATTTTTGTTTTAACATTTTGTAAATGGAACATTCCGACACTGATTTTGATGTTTCGATTGAACACGGCAGATGAATCCCTGATTCTTCAGTTTTATCTTTACGATTGGTCGAAATTGGGGCCGTGATCTATATTATCTGTGGCCTTCTGACTGAGGAAGAATGTAAAACATTTTCGACGAAAAACGTTTTTGTATCGCAAACTTGAGGAAAACGGATTTCATTATTTCGAATTCTTTGCGTTCAATTTGTTCATCCAATTAAAACCAAAAGCCCATCGATTTCCACCCCCGACTTTTATATCTTAACAGCAATCAGAATGTCGTTAATATTTCCGTTCCAGTGTGCGCGTTCCCATACATAATGGCTTTTGCCGAAGACCTGTTAGAAATACGTTTGGTGGCAAATGGGTCACTGGTCCACGCTGCTTGCATACCCGGACTGAAGCTCCTATGTGGCCGAAAAGTGAGTCAATCGTTTTATGTTACTAATGATCTACTCAACCTAGGTTTCCCTGTGTAAACTGTGACAATTTACCCGCGGGTTTGCCTATATTCCTTTGTATTTTCATGAAGCTTCGGTTGGTTTCCGAAACAATGGAACTATTGCCTTGATGATTTAGGGGTTACATTTACATCTGTAACGTAGGCTATATCTACTTCAATGTTTGGTCTAGTTATGAAGTTAAATTAAGATTTAAGTAAAATGGGTCGTTTCGTTTTCAAAAGAGCTATGAAAGGGATTTTAAGATTAATAAGATTTCTATAAAATCTTTACAAAGTTAGAAATTTTAAATCTCTACACAATGAAATATTAATCCAACATTCCCTGGAAGATACTTACCTAGTACTTTGAAAAGTGTAATTTCTCTGAAACTTTAGCGAAAAGTAATTAAAATTGTAATTATTATGATTATTGTTTCGAAACTCGCGGCAGAGAAAATAATTAAAACGATATTGTTGTATAGTTAGCTAGTTGCGGGTAGAAATACGGATATATGTACCGATCTACCTGCACACAGAGATAGAATAAAACAGTGTTCATTGAGCAAGCTTGGTTTTATTACATGGTGACAGCGGTGTCCTATGAATAAAGTTAAAATAGCAGTTGTTTTGGCGATTTAAGGATATTATAGTGATCAGTTGCGCTAAATAAGTCAATTTAGTTTTGAGATAAAATGGAACACGCGCGGCCGCCGCTGGAATTACAAATAGAAGGCAGCCCGGCTGCGCGCGCGGACGCGTGGCAAAAATGGTGGAAACAGTTTCAAG